>JAKSZT010054470.1:3228253-3282906 GCA_026826555.1 Tolypeutes matacus
TGGGTTTTTCATATATGCCTTTTATCATATTGAGGAATTTTCCTTTTCTTCCTATCTTTTGAAGTATTTTTATCAAAAAAGGATGCTGGATTTTGTCGAATGCCTTTTCTGCATCTATTGAGATGATCATGTGGTTTTTTTCCTTCAATTTGTTAATGTGGTGTATTACATTGATTGATTTTCTTATGTTGAACCAGCCTTGCATGCCAGGAATAAATCCCACTTGGTCGTGATGTATAAGTCTTTTGATATGCTGTTGGATTTGATTTGCAAGTATTTTGTTGAGAATTTTTGCATCTATGTTCATGTGAGAGATTGGTCTGTAATTTTCTTTTCTTGTGGAATCTTTATCTGGCTTTGGTATTAGGGTGGTGTTGGCTTCATAAAATGTGTTGGGTAATTTTCCCTCCTCTTCAATTTTTTGGAAGAGTTTAAACAGGATTGGTGTTAATTATTTTAGAAATGCTTGGTAGAACTCACCTGTGAAGCCATCTGGTCCTGGACTCTTCTTTGCTGGGAGATTTTTGATGACGGATTCAATCTCCTTAATTGTGATTGGTTTGTTAAGGTCTTGTATTTCTTGTTGTGTCAGTGTAGGTTGGTTGTGCATTTCTAGACATTTGTCCATTTCATCCAGGTTGTCTAGTTTGTTGACATATAGTTTCTCATAATATCCTCTTATGATTCTTTTTATTTCTGTGAGGTCATTTGTAATTTCCCCCCTTTCATTTCTGATTGTATTTATTTGCATCTTCTCTCTTTTTTTCTTTGTTAGTCTAGCGAAGGGTTTGTCAATTTTATTGATCTTCTCAAAGAACCAGCTATTGGTTTTGTTGATTTTCTCTATTGCTTTTTTGTTCTCATTTTCACTTATTTCCGCTCTAATCTTTATTATTTCTTTCCTTCTTTTTGCTTTGGGATTGGTTTGCTGTTCTTTCTCTAGTTTCTCAAGTTGTTCAGTTAAATCTTTGAGTTTAGCTCTTTCTTGTTTCTTAATATAGGCATTTAGGGCTATAAATTTCCCTCTCAAGACTGCCTTTGCTGTATCCCATAAGTTTTGATTTGTTGTGTTCTCATTTACATTTGTCTCAATATATTTACTGATTTCACTTGCAATTTCTTCTTTGACCCACTGAATATTTAGGAGTGTGTTGTTCAGTCTCCACACATTTGCAAATTTCCTTTTTTCCTGTCTGTTATTGATTTCTAGTTTCATTCCATTATGATCTGAGAAGGTGCTTTGTATAATTCAATCTTTTTATATTTATTGAGAGCTGTATTGTGACCTAACATGTAGTCTATCCTGGAGAAAGATCCATGGGAACTTGAGAAGAATGTATAATCCGCTGAGTTTGGATGCAGTGTTCTGTATATGTCTGTTAGGTCTAACTTGTTTATCATATTGTTCAAGTTCTCTGTTTCCTTGTTGATCTTCTGTCTAGTTGTTCTATCTAATGATGTGAGAGGGGTGTTGAAGTCCCCAACGATGATTGTAGAAATGTCTATTTCTCCCTTCAGTTTTGCTAGAGTTTGTCTCATATATTTTGGGGCACCCTGGTTAGGTACGTAGATATTTATGACTGTTATATCTTCATGAAGGATCGTCCCTTTTATTAATATATAATGGCCTTCCGCATCTCTTATCACTTTTTTACATTTAAAGTCTGTTTTGTCTGATATTAGTATAGCTACCCCTGCTCTTTTCTGTTTACTATTCGCCTGGAGTATCTTTTTCCAACCTTTTACTTTCAGCCGGCTTGTATCCTTGTGTCTGAGATGCGTTTCTTGTAAGCAGCGTATGGATGGCTCATATTTTTTTATCCATTCTGTCAGCCTGTATCTTTTGATTGGGGAATTTAATCCATTCATATTCAATGATATTTCTGAAAATGCACTATTTATTTCCTCCATTTTATTCTTTGCTTTTTCATATGTCATCTTATTTTTGTCTTTCTTTTTACTCTTTTTGTTATCCTTTCTACTTTTCTTTCTTCTATACTCTCCTCCAAGCCTCTCTCTCCTGTCTTTTTCTTTCAGGTTCTAAGGCTTCCTTTAATATTTCCTGCAAAGGTGGATTCTTTTTTGCAAACTCTCTTAGTTTCTGTTTGTTTGTGAATACTCTATATTCACCTTCATATTTGAAGGACAGTTTTGCTGGATAAAGAATTCTTGGCTGGTAGTTTTTCTCTTTCAGTTTCCTAATTGTATCATACCACTGTCTTCTCGCCTCCATGGTTTCTGAAGAGAAATCTGCACAAAGTCTTACTGGACGTCCTTTGTATGTGGATCGTTTGCTTCTCTCTTGCTGCTCTGAGCATTTTCTCTTTATGTTTCACATTTGACATTCTGAATAATATGTGTCTTGGCGTAGGTCTATTTGGATTTATTCTTATTGGGTTACGGTGTGCTTCTTGGACATGTAAGTTCATTTCTTTCGTGAGAGTTGGGAAATTTTCAGCTATTATTTCCTAAAATACTCTTTCTGCCCCTTTTCCTTTCTCTTCTCCTTCTGGAACTCCAATGACACGTATGTTCTTGCGTTTTGTGTTGTCATTCATCTCTCTGAGCCCCTGCTCAATTTTTTCATTCTCTTCTCTCTCTGTTCTTTTCTCTCTTTAATTTTAGCTGCTCTGTCTTCAGTATCACTTATTCTTTCTTTTATCTTTTCGAGTCTGCTGTTGTATGCTTCAAATATATTTTTTACTTCACCTATTGTATCTTTCATTCCCATAAACTCCGTTACTTTTCTGTTCATGATTTCAAATTATTCTTTACGTTCGCGCAATGACTTTTTGGTGTCATTGATCTCTTTAACTATATTCTCTTTCATCTCATTAATTTGATTTTGGAAATGTTTGCTCATCTCACTGATTAGTTCTCTCAAATTCTGCATCTCTTCTGGGACTTTGCTGTATTCCTTTTCTTGGGCTATGTCTTCTATTTTCTTAGTGTGGCCCGTAATTTTTTGTTGGTGCTTAGGCATCTGGTTAGTTTGTATTTTACTTAGATGCTCTATCTCTTTCTCTTTTATGGGGTTTTAGTGGCGGGCGGCTGTGAATTACCACCGCTCTTTGATTCTTGGCTCAACCTTTGATTGTTAAGATTGTTCTGCTGGTAGCTCAAAACTGGGCACTGGACCCAGTAATTGGTTGTAGAGTCGTTTCCTAGGGCCTTGGGCAGGGAGGCTATAGAGGCCAGGAAAAGACTCTCTTACTTATTAATTTTCTTATGTGTACTTCCTTGGTCTGCCAGGAGATGGCGTTTTTTGGCTGCTCTCATTTCAATGCCTGGTCGGAGCGTATTTGTTGTGACGCAGACCAGATCAATGTGATAGAGCTTCCTGTCTGGGGGCTAGGAGCCCTGTGATTCAAACTTTCTGAGACAGTTCTTCAGACTTCTCTCATAGCGCCCCCCTTTTCCCAGCTAGGAAATATTTCCACTCCCTTCTGAATCCTCAACAATCAGTCCCTGTTAGTAGAGGAGGAGATTGGGAGGTTTGTATATCTTTATCCCCTTGCAGGCTCCATGGCAAACAATGGCGCAGCCCCACCCAGCCTGGAAGGGCTCTCGGGACAGGGCAGACCAAACCTGGGAGTCCAAAGCAGGGTCAGCCCCAGGCTCTCTCTCTCCTCTCCTATGGTGTCCTCAACAATTAGTCTAGGCCAGAAGAGAGGGAGGTTGCGAGGGTCGGATTTCTCCAGTCCTTTCCGGGCTCCCAGGGCAAACTGCCACGTGGAAGGGTCCCTTCCATGCTCCCAGGGCAAACCGCCGTGTGGAATGGTCCGTGGGGCTCTGCAGCCCAAATTTCAGGTCAGAACCTGAGTCAGCCTCAGGCTGTGTCCCTCTCTCTCCCCTTTCTGGGAGTGGCAGATCCTTGAAACCCCCTTTGTCTGTGGTCGCAGGCCCAGAGGCCGGAGAGTTCTGAAGAGTGTTGGAGAGGGTGCTGGTAGCAGCAGAAGCTGCTATTTGCAACTCACAATTCTGTAGTCGTGATTTCCCTCTTCTGTCCCTCTCTCTTCTGGGTGGTGTGCAGCCTTCACCTGGTGACCTAAACCCTAGAAGATCTTTTTCGGTGCTGTTTCAGTTTGTCCTCTAGCTATTTTTCTGGAGAAGAGATTCCCGTGTCTTACTAATCCGCCATCTTCCCGGAAGTCCTGCCTTGCCTTTTATATTTGATCCCCCCTCCCACCAAGGGGTGGGGCTCAGTGCCCTACTGATGTGGCCCAGTCAACACCCTAATCATAACTTAATCATGCCCAGATTAACAGATCAGTTTACAAGTATGATTCAATTATATTTTCGGAATTCATAATTACATGAAATTGTCAAACGGCTACATTGGATATGGCCATCCCCTTCCCGAAACAAATACAACGCTATTAGGTATGACATAGATTATTTCTGAGAAACAGATGGCAAAGGCCAGACCTCTCTTTGGGCAAATTATATACTTCTCAAGGACAAGGGAGAAAATATAATAGAAACAGACCCAATAGCAATCCAGATCATACAGATCTATGATGAAATGTGTTGAAGAAAATAGATGAAACATGAAGATTTTCATTAGAATATTGTAATGTCTGAAAAAATTAAATGGATTTTCCAGAAGGGAAAAATATGGTATCTAAGATTAAAACTCATTAGGTAGGTTATAGAAGGTTAAATACATCATTAGACAGATGAATAGAAAATATCCAACTGAACGACTGAAATGAAAGAGAAAGGAAAAAAAAAACAGAACTGAAGTACAAGAAGGAGAGACAAGAGAATTGGGCAGAAGCAGTTTTGAGGCGTTAATGCACCAGAATGTTCGAAATCCCTCAGCAGAGTAGATACAAAGAAAACCACTTACCTGGACATATTTTAAGAAGATTACTGAAAATCAAAGGCAAACTAAGAAATCTTCAAAGGAATCTGGGAAAAAAGACATAACCTTCAAAGGAGCCAAATATAAAACTGATAGTTTACTTCTCTGAAGAAACAATAGAAGCTGTCCTGAGACTATTGGAAGAAAATAGCAGCCAACCTAGAATTCTATACTTACTTTATTAGTCAGCCAAAGGGGTGCTGATGCAAAATACCAGAAATCTGTTGGTTTTTATAAAGAGTATTTATTTGGGATGGAAGCTTAGAGTTACCAGGCCAAAAAGCATAAGTTACTTCCCTCACCAAAGTCTGCTGCCATGTGTTGGAGCAAGATGGCTGCCAGCATCTGCCAAAAGTTCAGGCTTCCTGGGTTCCTCACTTCCCGGGGCTTGTTTCTCTCTGGACTCAGCTGCCCTGCTCTCTCCACAAGGCCAGCTGTAGACTACCAGGTGATCGGTTTTGTCTCTCTCCCCAGGGCTTGATTCTCTCCGGGATCAGCTGCTCAGCTCCTCTAGTAGCTTACTTCTAGGGCTCCAGTGCAAAACTCTAGCATCAAAACCCCAACTCCCTTCTATGCCATGTAGTTTTCTCTGTGAGTCCCCACCCAACGTCTTACGAGGTGGCCCATTCAAAGCCCTAATCATAATCATAATTTAATCACATCCAGGTACAGACCAGCTTACAAACATAATCTAATATCTATTTTTGGAATTCATAAACAGTGCCAAACTGCCACAACTACCAAAATATTCTTCAAGAACAAAAGGGAAATAAAGTCATTTCCAGAAGAATAAAAACCGAGAGACTCCTGGGCTAAAATTCAACAAATAAAACACCAAAAAACTAGTCAGCAACAAGTACAGCAAACTAAGAGTTCTTCAGGTGGAAGGAAGAAGATCCCATTAAGGAACCACTAGAAGTGAAGAAATTAAGAAAGGAATGAAAAATAATGGAAAAGGTAAATATGTGTGTAAATATAAACTGATATTTATTAAATATTGTGAAAAAGCAATAATACTTTTCTGGGAAGATGGTGGACTAGAAAGACACGGGACTCTCTTCTCTCCCAGAAAAATAGCTAGAGAGCAGGCAGAAATGGCTTGGAAAAAGATCTTCTAGGGTTAAGGACACCAAGGGAAAGCTGGACACTGCCAGGAAAGGAAATGTACAAAAATTGCGACGGCAACACTCTGAGTTAAAAGCCACAGCTGCAAATGCCTGCATCCTACCCCACACTATAGACATTTTTGAATTCTCAGGCCTCGGGGCCAGTGGCTACAGACAAAGGGGGCCCCAGAGATCCACCTTCCCAGGAAAGGGGAGAGAGAGGGGTGCAGCCTAAGGCTGACTCAGCTTTTGACCCACAAATTTGGCCTGTGTCCCGGAACCCTTCCAGGCTGGGTGGGGCCACACCATCATTTGCCTTGGAATCCAGAAAGGGACTAAAGAGATCTGACCTTCTCAATTTCCTTCTCTACTGACCAGAACTTGTTGTTGAGGCTGCAGAGAGGAGTGGAATTACTTCCTACCTGGGAAAAGGGAAGGGGCTGCTAGCAAAGGTTAGAGAACTGCCTCTGAGAATTATGAGGCTCTTAGCCTCCAGGAAGGAACCACTGTGACATTGATCCAGTCTGTGTTGGAGCAAACACACTCAGACCAGAAATTGAATTGAAAGGGCTGCCAAAGAACACCATCTCCTGGCAGACCAAAGAAGTGCACTTGAGAAAATTAAAAGTAAATAAGCTTTTTCTGTGCTTTACAACCTCCCTCCCCAGTGTACTAGGAAGCTGATCTGAAACCCATTACTGGGTCCAGGGCCTATAATTAAGCATTTAACAGGGACAATCCTAAAGACTCAGAAAAGGTTAAACCAGGAATCAATGAACAGCAGTAACACAGAACCTCCCGCCACTAAAACCCAACAAAAGAGAGACATTGAACATCTGAATAAACTCGCTATCTTAATTAGATGCCTAGACAACAGCAAAAAATTATGAGCCATACTAAGAAAATGGAAGACATGGCCCAAGAAAAGGAATATTTCAAAGCCCCAGATGAGAGGCAGGATTTGAGACAGCTAATCAATGAGAGTCATGCAGATTTCCAAAATCAAATTAATGAGTTGAAAGACAATATGGCTAATGAGATAAAGGACATCAAGAAGACATGGAGTGAGCACAGAGAAGAATTTGAAAACTTGAATAAAAAATTAACTGCTCATGGGAATGAAAAACATGATAGGTGAGATCAAAAACATATTAGAGGCATACAACAGCAGACTCAAAATGATAGAAGAAAATAAGTGGTACAGAAGACAGAACAGCTGAAATTGAAGAGAAAAGAGCAAAGAGAGAAAAGAATGGAAAAAATAGAACAGGGGCTCAGGGAGTTGAAAACTAATATGAAACACAACAACATACATGTCATGGGAGTTTCAGAAGAAGAGAAGGGAAAAGGGGCAGAAGGTATTTGATGAAATAATAGCTGAAAATTTCCCAACTCTCACAAAAGAAATGAACTTACATATCCTAGAAGAGCAGCATACCCAATCGGAATAAATATGAATAGAAGTACTCCAAGACACATACTATTCAGGATGTCAAACAACAAAGATAAAGAGAAAATTCCGAGAGTAGCAAAAGAGAAGCAATCAATCACATAGAAGGGGCACCTAATAAGACTTAGTGTGGATTTCTCATCAGAAACCATTTAGGTGAGAACAGTGGTGTGATACAATTAGGATACTGAAGGAGAAAAACTGCCAGCCAAGAATTCTTTGTCTGGCAAAATAATCCTTCAAATGTGATGGTGAGTTTAAAACATTCACAGACAAACAGAAACTAAAAGTTTGTAAAAAAAGAATCCACCTTTGCAGGAAATATTAAGGAAGCCTTACAAGACTGAAAGAAAAAGACAGGAGAGAGAGGCTTGGAGGAGAGTATAGAAGAAAGAATAGCCAAAACGGTAACCAAAAGAGTAAAAAGACAGATGAAAATAAGATATGATATATGAAATCCAAAGAATAAAGTGGTGGAAGTAAATAATGCATTTATAGTAATATCATTGAATGTGAATGGATTAAACTCCCCAATCGAAAGGTACAGGCTGACAGGATGGATAAAAAAACATGAGCCATCAGTATGCTGCTTACAAGAGATTCATGTATATATTAAAAAAAGAAGAAGCCAACATCACCTTAATACCAAAAATCAAAGAGCTAGCTGAACACACGGAAAACTAGAAGAACAGCAAACCATTCCCAAAGCAAGCAGAAGGAAAGAAATAAATATTAGAGCAGAAATATATGGCATTGCAAACAAAAAAACAATAGACAAAATCAACAAAAAACAAAAGGTTCTTTGAGAATATTAATAACATTGATGAACCCTTAGCTAGACTAACAAAAAAAGAGAGAAGATGCAGGTAAATAAAATCAGAAATGAAAGGGGGAAAGTTACGACTGACCCTATAGAAATATAAAGGCTCGTAAGAGGATGTTACGCGAAACTGAATGCCAACAACCTAGACAACCTATATGAAATGGACAAGTTACTAGAAATGCATGAATAACTTACACTGATGCTACAAGAAGTATAAGAACTTAACAAACCATTCACATTTAAAGAGATTGAATCTGTCATCAAATATCTCCCATCAAAGAAAAGTCCAGGACCAGATGGCTTCACAGGTGAATTCTACCAAGCATTTTGAGAAGAATTAACACCAATCCTGTTAAAACTCTTCCAAATAATTGAAGAGGCGGGGAAATTACCCAACATGTTTTATGAAGCCAACATCACCTTAATACCAAAGCTAGATAAAGATACTACAGGAAATGAAAATTACAGACCAATTTCTCTAATGAACATAGATGTGAAAATTCTCAACAAAATATTGCAAATTAAATCCAACAGCATATCAAAAGACTTATACATCATGGCCTAATGGGATTTATTCCTGGTATGCAAGGGTGGCTCATCAAAAGAAAATCAATCAACATAATATACCATATTAACAAATTGAAAGAAAAAAAACTAGTTGATTATCTTAAGTCGATGCAGAAAAGGCATCCTTTCTTGATAAAACCGCTTTGAAAGATAATAATAGAAGGAAGATTCCTCAGTAAGGTAAAGCTTTCCCTCTAAGATTGAGAACAAGACAAGGATGTCCACTGTCACCATTGTTATTCAACTTTGTACTAGAGGTTCTAGCTAGAGATTTAGACAAAAAAAAAAAAAAAAGGTATCCAAATAGGAAAGGAGGAAGTAAAACTTTTCCTATTTGTAGATGATACGATCTTATACTTAGAAAATTCTGAAATGTCTATGATGACATTATTTGAGCTAATAAATGAGTTCAGCAAGCTGGCAGGATACAAGATCAATACACAAAAATCAGTAATGTTTCTGTACACTCGTATTGAACAATCTGAGGAGGAAATCGGGGGAAAAATGTCCATTTACAATAGCAGCAAAAAGACTCAAATACCTAGGAGTCAGTTTAACCAAGAGAGTACAGGACCTAATGCAGAAGACTACAAAACAATGTTGAAAGAAATCATTGAAGACCTAAACAAATGGAAAGACATCTGTGTTCATGGATTGGAAGACTAAATATTGTGAAGATGTCAATTCTATCCAAACTGACTTATAGATTCAATGCAAAACCAATCAAAATTCCAATAGCCTACTTTACAGAAATAGAAAAGGCATTTTCCAAATCCATTTGGAAGATCAAGTACACCCAAATAGCCAAAAGCATATTAAAAAAGAGCGACATGTCTGGAATTTCACTGCCTGACTTTGAAACATATTACAAAGCTGTAGTGGTCAAAACAGCATGGTATTGGCATATAGTTATACACATTGATCAGTGGAATAGAATTGAGAATTCAGAAATAAACCCTCACCTCTACTGTCAACTGGTTTTTGACAAACCTACCAAGTCCTTGTTGACAGGACAAAACAGTCTCTTCAGCAAATGAACACATGGTGCTGAGAACTGGATATCCATAACCAAAAAATGAAAGTGGACCCGTCTCACTCCTTATACAAGAATCAACTCAAAATAGACCAGAGACCTAAATATAAAAGCCAGGACCTTATGACTACTAGAAGAAAATGTAGGGAAACATCCACAAGGTCTTGTGATAGGTGGTGGTTTCTTGTACCTTATACCCAGAGCTTGAGCAGCAAAAGAAAAAATAGATAAATGGAACCTCCTCAAAATTAAGCTGGTTTGTACCTCACAGGACTTTGTCAAAAGGGTGAAGAAGCAGCTGACTCAGTGGGGGAAAACATTTGGAAATCACTGATAAGTGTTTAATATACATGATCTATAAAGTGATGCTGCAACTCAACAATAAGAAGACAAATGACCCAATTAAAAAATGGATAAAGGACTTGAATAAACGTTTTTCCAAAGAAGAAATACAAATGGTAAAAAAAAACCACAAAAAATTTTCAACATCCCTAGCGATTAGGGAAATGCAAATCAAAAATACAATGAGACTTTATTTCATACCTCTCACAATGGCGACTATTAAAAAGACAAAACTACAAGTATTGGAGAGGATGTGGAGAGATAGGAATGCTTATTCCTTGTTGGTAGGAATGTAGAAGGGTACAGGCACTATTGAGGACTCAAGACAGTTGAGGACTGTTTGGCAGTTCGTAAAGAAGTTGAATATAGATTTGCCACATGACCCTGCAATACTAGATACATACCCAGAAGAACTGAGAGCAGTGACATGAACAGACATCTGCACACTGATGTTCATAGCAACCTTTTTCATGATTGCAAAAGTTGGAAACAATCCAGGTGTCCACCAACCGATGCATGGATAAACAAACTGTGGTATATTCAGACGATAAAATATTATGCAGTGGTTAGAAGAAATGAAGTCGTGAAGCATATGACAAGGATGAACCTCGAGGCTGTTATGTTGAGTGAAGCAAGCCAGACACAAAAGGACAAATTCTGTATGATTGCGCTACTATGACCTAAATATATTGTGTAATCAACGGAGTTACTTGAATATAGGTCACCAGAAAATAGAATGAGTTTATTGAATGGAAAGGTGAGGGTTAACTTGTGCAGAATTGGTAAAAAGGATGTGTGTTAATCTTTGAAAATGAATAGAACAAGTGAAAGCACAACATAATGTTTGTAACTAGCATTACTATTATGTGGATATGAAAGTGGTTTAAAGGGAAAGTCTAGTCATGTATATTTCTAAAAGGAAAGCTAAAAAATATAAGATGGAATTGTTTAACATAGTAAAACCACATGTGAAATATGAATATGGGTAAACTTGTCTATATAAGACTGTTTTCTTTGAAACTTAAAAAATGTTAGTTACTACTACAAAATGTTAATATCAGACAAAAAAAATCCCAGTATGCTAAATGAAAGAAACCAGACACAAAGTACTACATATTATATGACATATATATAAAATATAAATTTAAATAAATTTATAGAGACAGATTAGATGAGCAGTTACGTACAGCTGGGGAAGGATTGAGTCATTGAGAGGTGACTGCTTAGAGGTAGGGGTTTTTCTTTTAGGACTAATGAAAATGTTCTAAAGTTGATTTTGGTGATGAATGCACAACTCTGATATATTAAAAGCCATTGACTGTACCTTTTGGATGTATTGTATGGTATGTGTATATATCTCTTTAAAATGCTTTAAAAAATAAAAACAACAACAACAAAAGCATTAACAGTAATGTTTTATGGTGCTTAAATGATAGGTAGAAAATAGTCCATAACAACAATAAAGTGAACGGTGAGAAGTGTATATGAAGCTAAAGTATTCTAAGATTCTAGCATTATTGAGGATATGGTAAACTAATAATTTCTGTTAGACTGTAATAAGTCAAGAATTGCATATTTGTAATCTTTCTGGTAACCACTAAGAATAATTTAAAAAATATTATAGAGGTGTGAAAAGGGAATAGATTTTAGAAACCTAAAATTGGTATGTCAGAGAAAAAAACAGTAAGATGATAGATATAATTGCATATTTGAATAATAGAAACATGTTTTGCAAAATTGTGTTAAAGAAAAATACTTTATTTTCCAGTTTAAAGGTATAATGTATATAAATAGACAAAAATACAACAATCCATACACATACTTGTTTTATTTTTCTGGCAGCTTCTTTGTGATATTGGCCACAGTGAAGAAAAATTGGGTTTTAATTATGAAGATATCATAATTTGGTAAGTATGCTTCAGTTCCCTCCCATATAGTTTCCCATATTTTAATAATTTTAATTTTAGAAATTCTAAAGTAGAAATAGGATAGTATAGCACCTCATATTTGACTTTAGAAATAGGTGTTTGAATTCAGAATCTTCAATAGTTTTATTTACCATGTGGGTCTTAGTCATATTTTATACTTAATAGATAAAAAGAACCAAAGCTAATGGTTAAAAATGGACTTCCATAATTTATTTTATTTTATTTATTTTAATTTAATTTAATTTTATTTTATTATTTTATTTATTTTGTTTCTTTGGAGGTACCGGGCTGGGTATTAAACCCAGAACCTCATATGTGGGAAGCCAGCACTCAACCACTGAGCCACAGTGGCTCCCCCCATAATTTAAATTACCTCTGAAATTCTCAGACTAATTTTTCCTAGGATCAAGAGTAACCTATAAAATTATCTCTAGGCCTCCCTTAAGAGAAAGCATCAGTAGATACGTAATGTTATACAGTTTCATAATCATCTTTTTGGCAGGCTTAGGAATTGAAATTGATGTAAGTGGTCTGTACCTGTAATATAATAAAATATTTTTGTTTATTGGTTTAAACCGCTGATTTCTTTGGGAGCGCTAGAGGCAGGTAGGCAGATAGAGGGGAATAGATTGTAGAGGGATATGTGATAGAGCTTGAAAAAGACATTTTTAATTTCCCATTGTTTATGTAAAATAAACCACAAAAAGTAGAACAAAACTGAACAATGTTTTCTTGATTGGTAAGAATGCACCAAGGATGGGGTCGGATGTGGCTCAACTGGTTGGGCGTCCGTCTCCCATATGGAGGGACCCGGGTTCGATCCCCGGGACCTCCCGGTTAAAAAAAAAAAAAAAAAAAAAAAATGCACCAAGGAGGCAGGGATTAAAAAATGTAACAACACTAGTATAGTTCCATAGCTTAGTGAGAATGAGTTTTATTTGTGTAAAATGTAATTACATAGATTTAACTGTTCATGACTAGAAGTTTTATATATTTCAACTGAGGAAGAATTTGATAATAAAATTTTATGTGTATTTAAACCCTATACAGCAAAAAAAAAAAAAAAAAATTTTTTTTTCCCCAAATACAGTTTGCGGTTAGCTTTATTAAATGAAGCAAAAGAAGTGCGAGCAGCTGGGCTACGAGCTCTTCGGTATCTTATCCAAGACTCCAGTATTTTGCAGAAGGTGCTAAAATTGAAAGTGGACTATTTAATAGCTAGGTAATTTTCCCTAGATTTGTCCATGTTTTATGCATTTTAAAAATTTGGCATTCAGTTTTACTACACATACCATAAAGTGTATAAATTTTCTGTGTAAAACTTGATGAATTTATGTATAACTTGTAGTAGACTGGTTGATTGGTAAAAATATACACAAACATACCCATGTACCCTACCATCCAGAACAAGATATAGAACATTTTCAGCACCCTAGGAAATATCCCTTGTGGTCCAATGAGTAGTAAACATTATTCTACCTTTTCTCATTTTAGACTAGTTTTTCTTGTTCTTGGGCATCATATTTTAGAAGTATACAGTAATTATTCTTGTCTTTTCTCAGTATCTGTGAAACTCATGTTGATTTTTTTTTATTGCTTTGTTGTATTTCATTTTATGAATAGACTATAATTTATTATTCCATTTTGTTGGTGAATATCTGGTTTTGTTTTGTTTCGTTTTTTGCAGTCTTTGACAGTTTGAAGAAAGCTGCTCTTAGCATTCTTGTCTCTGTTGGTAGACATATGCACTCATTTCTTTTGGGTATATATATAGGAGTGGAATTGCGGGATCATAAGTTATGTATATATTTAGCTTTAGTAGATGCTGCCAAACAGTTTACCAAAGTAATTATTCCAATTTACGCTCTTACTAATAATGTATGAGAGATCTATTTGTTCCACACTGTCATTGGCACTTGATCTTTCTAGTCTTTAAGTGTAGCCTGTCTAGTGTAGTTTTAATTGTGGGATGTTATTTTTGTTTTTTAATTTGCATTTCCTTGATGAGTAATGAAGTTGAGCACCTTTCATCTGATTGCTTACTGTCTGGATATTCTGCATATCATTTGTGTCTTTTGCCCATTTGTAAATTGGACAGTCTTTCTAACGCTGTGTAGACGCTCTTGATGTGTTCTGGATATGAGTCCTTTCAGTTATATATATTCAGGATATCACCTCCAAGTCTGCCTTGCTTTTTTACACTCTGAGTCTTTGATAAACAAATGATCTTAATTAATGAAATTCAGTTTATCAGTCATTCATTTTATAGTTAGTGCTTTTGGTCTTTGGGAAGTTATTATACTATGTTTTCTTACAAATATTTTATTCTTTTACATATTTAAGTCTTTGATCCATCTGAATTTGAATGTTGTGTAAGTTATGAGGTGTAGGTATCAAGTCATGATTAATTTTTATCTTTATGGATATCTGATAGCACCATTTATTGGAAAGATTTTCCTTTGATGTCTAAATTTCAGTGTCATCTTTGTTGTAAATCAAGTAACTGATAAGTATAGATCCATTTCTGGGTTCTCTGTTCTCTTTAGTTGGTCTGTCTATCTTTATTCCAGTTTCTCACTATTTTCATTACAGCAGCTTTATAAATAAGTCTTGAGAGCTGTTTGTGTGAGTCCTCCAACTTCTACTGTACAATATTCTCTTACCTATTCCTGGGCTCTGTATTTCCATATAAATTTTAGAATCGGCTTGTCCACTTCCACAAAATCTGCTGGAATCTCAGTAGGGATTTCAGTGAAACTCTAGGTAAATTTGTGGTTGACATCTTAATAATATTGAGTCTTCCAAACCTATATTTAATTTCTCTGAAGAACATCTTGTTTCTTTTGTAGAGGTCTTGCACATAATTGTTAGATTTAATTTAAAATATTTTTTATGATAGTGTTAGTGTAATTAAAAAGTTTTATTCTTTATTTTTTGCTACTAGTAAATAGAAACATGAATAGTATTTTGTTTGTATATTTATCTCTTATTCAGTAACTTTGCTTACTTTACTTTTTAATTCTCATTGTAGATTATTTTGGATTTTCTTTGTACATAAGCATGACTGTTTTATTCTTCCTTTCCAGTCCTTATGTCTTTTTTTCTTTTTATTGCCTTATTGCACTGGTTCGGATCTTCATTACAATGTTGAAGAGAAATGGCATTAGTGGACAGCTTTGTTTTTTGCCCTGAACTTTGGTGGAAAGTATTGAGTTTTTCTCCATTATGTATGATACTTGTTTTAGACTTTTAATGGCTTTTCTTTATCATATTAAGGATGTTTCCTATTCCTAGCTTGCATTCCCACAATAAACACCACTTTTTCATGATGTCCTTTTAAAGATTCAGTTATATTTATATTTAACATGTTACTGCATTTTTGTAGTTATGTTCATGAGAGATATTAGCCTTTTTATTTTTCCTTTCATGTAATGTCTTTGGTTTTGGTATCCAGAGTATGTTTGCTTTATAAAATTAATAAAGAAGTGTTGCCCTCTTTGTATATTTCTAGAAGAATTTATGTAAGATTGGTATTTTTACCCACTACTTGACTAGTAGAATTCAGCACTGATGACACCTGGGCTTGGAGTTCTCTTTTTAAGGAAATTTTAGAATTATTGACTCAATTTTTTCAGAAGATACTGTATTAGTTTGCCAAAGGGCTGCAAATGCAAAGTACCAAAAATCTGTTGACTTTTTTTAATGGGGATTTATTTGAGGGTAAATGCTTACAGTTCCAAGGCCAAATCAAGAATCAGCAGAGATTCTTTCTCACCGAAGTCAGCTACTGTTGATCCCAGTGTGTTGCCACATAGTGAAGCAAGATGGCTGCCAATCTCTGCAAGGTTTCAACCTTCCCCTCTGGGCGTCCTCTCTCAGGCTCAGCTGCTCTGCCTTCTTCCATATTTCAGCTGCAAGCTGTCATAAGGCTTGTACCTTAGGACTTCCTATATCAGTCTCTGTTGTTCCACATTTTCCCCAAATTCAGCTGTAAGCTAACAGACAAATGGCTCATCTCTCCCTGGAGCCTCAGCTGTTTGAGCCTTTTCCTTTCTGTCACATGGCAGGATCAAAAAGACTGCTATCTCTTCCTGTGTCTCTCAGTAAGTGTCCCTTTATATCTGACCTAGCAAGGGGGCAGGGACTCAGCCTGAGACACGCCCACTGCCATAGTAAATCAGAAGCCCAAAGCAATCTTTTCAAATAGTTTAATTAAAGGTCTCTCAGCTGAAATTAATGCAATCAAAAGGTATCACACTCAAAGGAATAGATTACTTTGCAAACAATCTTTCTCTTCTTGGGATTCGTAAAATAATCTCAAACTGCCACAGATACTATGCATATTTTCTACTTCTTGTGTCAGCTTTTGCTTTATATATTTTGAAACTCTCCATTCATAATCTAGAATTATTAAGCTTTCATATTGGGTTAATCCTTTTATTATAATTATAAAATGTCCCTCTTTATCCCTAGTGATAATTCTTTTGAGTGTTCATGTTATCTGATATAAATATCGCTGCACTTTCTTTTGATTAGTATGTGCAGTATATATCTTTTACTATCCTTTTACATTTTATCTTTTTTTGTCCTTACAATAAAGTTTGTTCCCTCTTTGGGTTTTTTTTTTTTTTGGGGGGGGTGAGGGGGGTTTTAATCTAGTTTAACCATTTTTGTTTTCTAATTGGAGTATTTAGTCTTTTTATGTCCAGTGGTTTATTTTACCATGGTCTGTAGACTAATGTAATTATACTTGCCTGATGTATAATACTTGACTTTGTGCCTGATGAATGTCCTTTACCATTTCTTGTAGTGCAGGTTTACTGGAATTGAATTCCCTCATCTTTTGTTTGTCTGTAAATGCCTTTATTTTGCCTTCCAGGGCTGACAGTGGTATATTGAAACCTCCAACTATTTTTGTAGAGACATCTATTTCTCCTTTGAGTTTTGCCAGTGAATATTTTACACAGTTTTGGAATTGTAGTTTGTTTTCATAAGTTGTCTTCTTGCTTTCTTTTTTTCCCCCCATTGAACAATAAGTAATCTTTTTCTTGCTTCTTTATTAGTAATGTCTTTTTTCCCCCTTCTGACCTCTTTTAAAGATTTTTTTCTGCTTTATTATTATAATGTGCCTAGGTTTTTTTTCTTCTTCTTTTGTTGTTTCTGTTGTATTTTATCCTTTTAGGATTCCAACTATACACAAGTTGGAGCTTTTCCCTAACCCTTTCTGATTCTGACTCCCTTAAATGTATTTACCATGCTTTTTTGTTGTTGTTGTTAATCCTTAGTCTTCAGTGTGATTACATTTTATTATTCTGCTTTTTTCTAATTCAATTGTCAATTTTTTTCTTGATTTTTAGTCACCTAGCTCTGTTTGTTGTTTTATTTAAACCATGTCTCAATTTTGGATGCAAACATTGCATATTCAAAATTGTTGAAATTCTGTATTATGTTATTTTTCTCTTAAAAGAGTTAAGTTTTATTCTGGACTGTTGACTTTTCACACTGATTCTGTTAAATCTTGATTTTAGCGTTTCTAGAACTTCATCACATTGGCCAGTCATGAGCCCTAGCCTATTTCTTAGAGTATTGCATACCTGCTGAAATCTCTGCTCTGCGTTTTAGCTTCTCATCAGGAGCTTTCTCTTCAGGTTTTTTGGAATCTAACTCTGCTTTTGCACAAGATAGAATTTTGAAAATAAACTTGAGAGGTGATTGCATGCAGATTTTTGTTCACTTCCCAGTGTTTTCTTCTCTCTGGGATTTTGCCCTTCAAGTCCTAGCTGCTTTGGTCACCTTGAAGTTCAACTTCTGTCTCTTCAGACCATTTGGATTAACTTTCTGCTAAGACTCTGTTCCCCTAATGCTAAGAATTGGCAAATTCCCCCAAGGAAAGAGCCTGGGTTCTTGTGTTTTTCTTTTCAGGGATTGTACTCCATTGCTCTTTTAACAGTTGTTTTATAAAGTATTTTGCTCAGCCTTTATCGTTGTTTTTGATAGGAGGGTCAGTCTGGTACTGAAAAAACATATACACTATAATTTTAAAATACTGTATTGATATTATGAAGATGGATTAATCTAGTATTACTTTTATCCAAAAAAGTTGTTTGATAGGATTTTTATCATTAATTAATATTTTGGTTATGATTTAGGTGCATTGACATACAGCAGAGCAACGAGGTAGAGAGGACACAAGCACTTCGATTAGTCAGAAAGGTATGTTACGTATCTGAGTAAAAGGCAAATTTATGGGTTTTGTGTTAAATGTTTTACATTTTTAGATTAGACTGTTTTGTGAAATCTTTAGTTTAGAATTTAAAATACCTAAATTCATACTAAACATTTTTATTTTGTTAAAGTTAAATAAGGTCTATTTAAACCTTAAGGTAAACATAATTTTTTTGTGGAATTATTCTGTGATTGGGTATAACTAGTATAATATATCTTACAAGATGTTCAACATAAGGAATATTTCTTCCTGCAGTAAGCAGGTTAATGTAATTACTGCTTTGATAAGTTATTCAAGAAAGAGGATTACTACTTTCCCACCATAATTTTTCTCTTAATTGTATGTGTGGAGTTAATACTATTAAATAATAATTAATATTATTAAATGGATATCACAAATAGTTTCAAGCTGGTTGTTTTGAAGATGAATTCGGGTACAATCCGTTGGCAGTAGCAATAAATAGTTCAGGCCATTGTACAGGATATATGGTCACCGTCTAAAATAAGCGAGAGAAGGTCTTGAGGATTAGTCATAATGCTTCTCATGAGACAGTGTCAAAGAATGCTTTTTTATTCCTTAATGGTAGAGTAATAGAGTTAACTGAGAGTGTACTTGATTGGACACAACCTGAGGAAAGACAATTATCATGTTTTATCCTAAACATTCATGTGAATTCTGCAGTGTATGTTTTAATGTAAAAATGTCAAAAAAATTTTAACAGATAAAATTTTTAACTCTTCTTCTCCTTACCTACCTTTAAATTCAGTGCTCCAGAATGATGGACTGTTGAGTTTGTATATTAATTAGGTTCCTTCTTTCTCCAGTTATCTATCTAGCTTGTGTTTTATAATAGTACCCACAGGTAGCCATAGTAAGGAAGAAGTAAAAGTATGAGTTACATCTTAAAAGAGGTTTGCAATTCTAGTAAGAGTGATAGTGGAGATAGATTAGGAAGCTTTTGTTATAGGTAAACTATTTTATTGGGACCACCATTTGACTTATCAAATATAAATTTAAAAATTACGATTATGTTTTTTGCTTATTCACATAATCCTTCCTACTGCCATGACTGAGAATTTCAGATAAGAAAACAAAATTTGTTTCTAAAGAACTGTTTCAAACAACTTGATTCCAGGTCCCTTTCATCTTGGTAAAAATTATTGAGTATCCCAAAGACCTTTTGTGTTTCGGGTTATGTCTGTCAATATTTATCAAATTAGGATTAAAATGAGAAATTTTAAAAGTTATTAATATATTAAATATAACAGTAAATCCACTACATGTAAACAAATATTTTCTGATAATAACTATATTTCATACAAAAGCAAAACTACTGAGAAGAGTGATGTTTTGGTTTTTGCTAGTCTCATTTTTAATATCTGTCTTGGTAGAAGACAGCTAGATTCCATGTTTGCTTCTGCTTTCATATCTGTTGTGATATAATGAAGCCTCTTGAAAACTTCAGCATATGGTTATGAGAGAATGAGAATGAAAAAAAATAAGACGACTAGTGTCTCTGTGTATTAGTTTCCTCATTGTTAAAGCAAATACCATACAATAGGTTGGTTTAAACAAGGGAAATTTATTGGGTCACAGTTTTGAGGCTAGAAGAAGTCTAAAATCAAGACATCTTTAAGGTGATGCTTTTTCCCAGAAGATCATGGTATTCTGGGGCTGCTAGTGATCATTGGTCCTTGGTTTTTCTGTCCCATGGCAATGCACTTAGTGGACTCTCCTGGCTTCTCCTTTCTCTGGGTTGCATTGGCTTCCAATTTCTGACTGTTCCCTCTGGCCTTCCCCCATTCTGTGAGCTTTCCTATAAGGCCTTCAATAATAGGATTTAAGATCCATCCTGACTCATCTTGACCTTAATTTAAGTAATCTCATCAAAAGTCCCATTTACAAGAGTTCACACCCACAGGAATGGACCAAGTCTAAGAATGTGTTTTTCTGGAGTATATAGCTCCAAACCACATTTTGTATTATTATAAAAATAATTTTAACTTTGCAGAATCTCTGAAAATATCCCAAGGACCTTCAGTTTCCTGGACCACTCTTTGAGAATTGCTGCCCTAGAAATTGCATTTAGAAGAAAGCACAACTCCAAGGGAATTCAAGCAGAATTAAATTTAGCCTCTTTGGATTATTTAGTAAACACTCTTTCAATTTTGTAAAATGTCTTATACAAGTTAAATTTTAATTTATAATATAGCTAGGTAAAAGTAAATAGACCCTTGAAAATAATTTAAAAGTGCTGTAATAAAAATGCCATTCTATTGTCTTCTGAAGTGTAGGGTAGTTTAAGGCAGCTATCACTTGAAATCCAAGAGACCAAGAATAGCTTCTACTCTGTGGTATAATAGGCTCAAGTTGTGAAGAGTAGAGGAACAGGGTTCCTCCTTGGTTTTTAACCAAAAGGGATAGAATTAAAGGGAAAGTACACTTGCTGTATAAACTGTGGCCCCTGTTTGCTAGAGAAAGTGTAATTTCATTAGTCCTTTAGTAACTGAAGCACACATTTCTTTCTTTTTTTTCCCCCCAGCAACATCATGGCCACTGGAATAGTAGGGATTAATGTTTAATATTATAATTGCTAGGTCTTGTTTTGTTTTTGTATGCATTCAAAAAAGTTTAAAAATTTTCAGTAAAAGTACTTTAAAAGAAATGCAAAATCATTTGTTGATTTAGGATAACTTGCTTTATGACTAATTTAAGGAATATTCATGTTATTTTTCCTTCTCTTTGACCCATCATATTCATTTGAAAGGTATTTTTTTTTGTTGTTTCTTTTTACCGTGTCTCTCTGATCCCCACACCCCTCTTTTACCCAACTAATCTTCCTGGTTTTTGTCTTTCTTTTTTTCTATAGTGATTTTCCGACTAGTCAGCTCTTGCTACCCTTTTCTAAAGATGAGTTTATTCTAAAGATATCTTTTATTCTTAATTCTCCTTAATGCCTGCCTAATTTTTTAAAGCCATCACATTTTCATGTCATTTCTTTATTCATGTAATGAAGGATTTATAAATGTCACAGAATTTCTACAGTTCAAAGAGATTTGTTTGGTGAAATCACTTGCCCCTGATATACAGCTAGATAGTGGCAAAGCTGATCTAGAACCCAGTATTCCAAATTTCCACAGTCCTTTCAGTATTAAGTTGAACCTGCTTGACTTGGCATTCAGGCAATTTTTGTTCCAAACAACAATTTCTGTCTGACCTATTTTTATTACGCCACCATGTGTGTACACATACCACCCATCACCACTACCATGATCATTACTTTCCACTCTTTTTCATTTTGTTTCTACCGCTTTCTAACCTCTTGTAGACTCGGTCTTCTCATCTTGTAGACTCAGCTCAAATTTCAGATATTCCTTTTTAGAGAACTCATTAGCTGCTCTGATTCCTTTATATTGTTCCACAAATTTGTTATCTCTACAAGGTCTTTAATTTGTTTCATCTATGTCTTCTCTATCATCCCAAGAGAGATGATTAAACTTCTAAAAAATTTTAATAGAGACTATACTCTTAAGACTTTTCCATTATTAAGTATTCACTGATATGAGAAAAGCATTATCTGATTTACACAGAATTTAATCTTTGCATAGATTTCCCTGGAAAATGAGTGATTTGTTTTGTAAAATTTTAAATTTCATGTAACCTTTCAGTAGCAAATCTGTTGAATTAAACATTGAGGATTCATATAATACAGTTTTATGCTTGAAATTCTAGAAATCATCTGGTCTTAACACATACTCATTTTACCAATGAGGAAACTGAGGCACAGAGGGGCTTGATTTGGCCAAAGTAGCATAGTTTATTAATGGGATATTTACCATTAAAAGCCAATTTTCTTTACTTCCTAGCCAGCTTTTTTCTGCATATATATTACATACCTTTTACTGTTTGGGGAATTTTTCTTGTAAGTTCTGATGAGGAGTATAATAATTTACTAGCAAGTATTAAAATACAAATTAATATCATAAGAGGTTAGAATTTTCTTACCCTATTACCCCACTTCATCCCCCAGTTTTTGATAAATGAAAAATAGTGATTCAGAAACAGATGTGAAAGGTTTTGTAACTTCCACTGGTTGTGGAACTGTATTATAAAATTTCAGTTGAACTTTGTAATAGAACTTAAATCACTTAAACTGACAAAAACCATCTATAATTGGTTCAAAGCCACAGCAGACCTTGGCTTTGAACTTCTATAAGATTTATCTTTTTCTTTTCTTTTAGTTTAATGAATCCTCTAATTGTTTTACTATGCAATATTTATTTTTCCAACAAGATTATAAATCCATTGATAACCAGGATGGGTCAATTATTCCCAATATTTTATTAACTAATATGTTACATTTTTTGTTTTCTTTGTATTTTCCAAACTCAACATATATGCTATCTATTTTCCATATTCCATATGTTAATGAGTTAGACCTTTCATTTAATTTGAGATTCAACCAGAAATTTCTCATCAGATACATGCTATTTTTATTAGGATGTTTGGAATATGGAAAATAAATTATGGATTATAAATATTCCTTTGGGTATAGCAGGAATTGACTGGTGATGGGGGGAGGGCTAGAGATATGGAAATCATTGGGGTCTATTGCAGCTGTCAAAGTGAGAGAGAATGAGGACCCAAATTAATCAATTTGATGAGGGATGAGAATAAAGATGTTTATGAGATAAATTGGTAGAACTTAGTAATGATTATATGTGGGAAAAGAGTTGGGAATGTAGTAGTACTATTGTATGTTGACTGCTGGTTGTCACTACTGACTACTTTGTGGACAGACTGAAAAGTTACGTAAGATATCATTTGTATTTTTGAGGAACTTAGAATCTCAGAAACATTGTCTTGTTGGTCAGTTTATACTCTGGACTATTAAAAAATACAACACATGCTTCTGTACTGATGATTGTTATAATTTGTTACATCAATTTTCAGTTATATTAACCTTTTGAAATGACTATGAAAGTATTAGATAAGAATGGATCTTGTAAATACTCTATGATCTTAGACTGTTATAAAGTAACTAATGTATTATAAAAAATGTATTATAAAATAACTAACTCACTTTTTTTTAAATTCCTTCCTGTTATAGATGATTACTGTGAATGCTTCCTTGTTTCCTAGCTCTGTGGCTAACTCATTAATCGCAGTTGGAAATGATGGACTTCAAGAAAGAGATAGAATGGTTCGAGCATGCATTGCTATTATCTGTGAACTAGGTCAGAATTTTTTTCAAGTAATAAAAGTTTACTATTTTGCAAAGAATATTTAATATTTCTTAATGCCTTTAATACATGAATTATTTAGTTATTGGTACAAAGATATGAAAGTGTAGAACATTCCTTATAGGGAAGTAGAGCATTAACTTGTTATTTAACAGATAATTTTAAAGCGACATTAAAGTTCTATAAATTTTGAAGGTTTATTCATCATGAAATTTAGTATAGAAATTGTCCAAATTCCAGTAATTACAGCAAAGTCTTTTGGAATTTGGATCTCAGAATTAGCCACACCGCATCCTGATGTGGATTAAAAACAAATGAATTTTAAATGCAAAGGATTAAAGAGTTAAGTGAAGAAAAAACATATGTTAGTATTTATTTGTTCATTGCAAGGAGGAGGAGTCTTGAATTATCAAAAGAAAGCACATAGTGATTTTAGCTTTAAAAATACTGTCCACAATACCTGTCGTTCTAGGAAAAAAAGTCAGAAATATGATTAAGGAAATCTAGAAAATAATAAAAATTGACTACATGTCAGTGTATGTATTATGTACACAGAATATAACTTTTCATCATAAAATGGTTTTATAATTAAGCACAAAATCTTGAAAGTAAGCGAATGAACCAGTGTAACTCAAGAAATAAAAAAAGGTAGGAAAAAACAAAAACAAAGGTAGAATGGAGGAAATCAACAATAAAATTAAGAATTGTAATTAATTAGAGAACATGTAGATTATTAAGTCAAAGCTATGTTGATTGGAAGAATAAAAACAATGAAATACATAAATATTTAGAAAGCCCAAAGGTCGGAAAAAGAAAAGATTAATGTAGAAATGAGGAAGAGAATATAATAGGACAGTTTTTAAAATTCTAAGATAATTTTTATATATCTGTTTGAAAATTTCATTGAAATGAATGTTGGTTTGTTTTTTCCTGGAAAAAATTTAATTTCCAGGTGACTTAAAAAGTGGAAAATTTGATAAGTCAGAAACCACAGATGTAATTAAAAACATTGTTGTAATAATTGCCTCTAAAGTGACTCATCCAGATAACTTTGTCTTAAAATAATGTTTCAAGAAATGTAATTCTTAATGTTATAATCTATATACATATATACATATCTATATACACATAAAATTTTAAAAATTGGAAGACTATTTTCTTAACATTCATTTATCTCAAATCAATATTCATTCTTAATGGTCAGAGCTTTACAAATACTATGTCCTTTTGAACCTTAATCAGCACTGTTTTCGAACTTTTAGCCAAGTTAGTAAGGCAAAATAATAAATGAATTTTACATAATGGAAGGAGACAGTATTACTTTGCAGATGATATCTTACATCTTGAAAAATCTGAATCAACAATCAACTATAAACCAGACCTTAAGTAATTTCAGTACAGTGGAAACATGTAAAAATAGATTTGATAGATTTGTTTTGTGTTTCTGCTTAGTCAGTAAATATAATGGGAGACATTATACTATTTCCAAAGCAGGGAAAGTAAACTAAGTACAGCAAATAAATGTTATAAGGAATGTGTATGATTTGTATGGGTTGGGAGAGTACTTTTTTTTTTTTTTTTTTTTTTTTTTTAAGATTTATTTATTTATTTAACTTTTTATCCATTTTTAACCCCCCTCACCCCCTGTTTTTGCTGGGGGTTTTTTGTGTCCATTCGCTGGGCAATTCTCTGTGTCTGTTTCTTGCCCTCTCTTCTCATCCTTCTCCTTCTATCTTTACTGAGATTTGAACCTGGGAACCTCCGATGTGGGAGAGAGGTGTTCTGCCACCTGCTCCACTTAGTTCTTGTTTTTTTCAGCAGGTCTCGTCTTGGCTCTTCCTTTATGTCACTCTCCTGTTATGTCATCATCTTGCTGCATGGCTCGGCGGGGCCTGGCGTTGCTCCCGCTCACAGGGCCTCACGGCCTGCAGCCTTCTATATTTTCTTTATTTTACCGGGAGGACCCGGGGATCGAACCTAGGTCCCTCCACATGGGAGACGATGCCCAACCATTTGAGCCACATCTGCCCCCAAGAGAGTACTTTTGACTTTTGAACTTATCAAATTGATTGCCAAAAAGGCAAAACTATTCTGTGAGGATAGAATCAGGCTGTGGTTGCCTGTGTGTTGGGGAGATGGGGGGAAGGCTGAATAGAATGTAGTGTGAGGGAACTTTTTAGGAAAATAAAAATTGTATACTTTGATTAGATTAGCTAAAAGGTGTAGACATTGTTCACAATTCACTGAACTGTATTAAGATTTGTGCATTTAAACTGTATGCAATTATTACCTAAGGTTGGAAAAAATTGAAGAAACATAATTCTAAAATTCAGTTGGAAGAATAAACAGAAACAACCACAAAAACAGTTTTGAAAAAGAATAAATTGTGGAGGGGTGATTTTCTTCTCAAATATTAAAAAAAAAAACAACTATTAAGCTAAATTAATAAGAGACACTAACATGAATCAAGAGTTGCAGATCCTGATATACAGAAAACTTTAGTATTTCAAAAAATCAGTTTGGGAAGCATGCTTAAGTAATTGATTAAACTTTTGAAAAGAAAATTGAGTTCATCATTTTAAGGCACACTTAATTTCCTTTGAAAACTAAATGCAAATCATGAACTCATAAAAACACATGTATATTGCATGCACACATGTATAAGAGGAGTTTTAAACTTAAAATTATTATTAAATTAAAATGTGTGTGTATTACAAAAGATAAAGAAATCAAACACACCGTTTTCAACAAATTTTAAAGTCAAGCTACTATTAAAATGTTTGAAACTGATAAAGGGCTATTATCCCCACTAGAGTAGGAACTCCCTACAACCAATAGGAAAAGAAAAAACCATTTCAGGAAAATATGTACAAAGTAAGTGAAAAGACAAGTCAGAGACATAAAATACCCAGGTTTTGAAAGGTGTAGTCAGTTACTTGTTAGATATATTTTATCCACATGCCCCTTTGGATGTTATTGACTAGAAAGTTTATCAAGGCAGAAAGAAACATAGCTTTAAAAGTTAAAGCGCAGATTTCTGATGACTTTTTATTACCCACCCCCCACCACAACCCCCGCCCCCCAGTATAGTCGGTAAAGATTTTTGTCTTTTATTTTAGCACTTCAGAATCCAGAGGTGGTAGCCCTTCGAGGTGGACTAAATACCATCTTGAAAAATGTGATTGATTGCCAGTTAAGTCGAATAAATGAAGCGCTCATTACTACAATTTTGCACCTCCTTAATCATCCAAAGACCCGACAGTATGTACGAGCCGATGTAGAATTAGAGGTAAGAAGTTTATTTTCTTTTCTAGTTTTAAAATATGACTTTAATTATCCACTCTTACTTTGAAATTCTAAAATTAATAGATAGAGCACTGTTTAATTATCAAACTTAAATTAACTGAAACTGACTTATTCCTAGCAATATTTTATAGGTCTCTCAATTTGGACTAAATTGGGAAAATTATTCTCAAGAATATATCATTAGTGTATACTGAAGTTTTTTTTGTATTATCTTTGAAATATTTGCTAACAAATTAGAGTACAAGTAAGATAACAGTAAGAAAATTACCTATTCAAGAAGACCATTTATTTTTAACGTCTTCAGTAAATTAATTGTGTGTGAATAGCTCCTGGTAATTGTACGCCATTTATTCATTAAACCAGGCTAAAATTCATAATTTGGAGGAAATACTTTGTCAGAAATGAATTACCATATACATTTGAAATAGAATACATAACTTTCTCTTTAAAATACTCTGCAATTAAAAGCTTCACTTTCAGACAGCATTTTTATAGTTAGTCTAAAATAATAAGGCTATTGTATATTCTTCTTTATAAGAAAGTATATAGCAGAGGTTGGAACAGAGCTAGTTATCACATACTGTATTCTTATAGCTTATCTATATGAATGTCCTGTTTGTTGTCCATTGCAGGTATCACTCAAGGTAAGTTTAAATCAAGGATTTGTTTGTATTTAGATATGTAATTATGCAGGTTTAAAAGTTTTAATGTTTTCTAATTTGTTTTTCTAAATTATTTTGTGAAACTTGCCTTAAATGTTGTAGTTCTGTTTTTATTAGAGTTGCAAGAAACATTTGAGATTATAAAATTGAAATTGGCCTATATCATTAATTAACAGAATTAAGTACATTATTCTTCTTAATAAGTGATTTCAAATACATTATTCGTAGGTGACCTCTGAGAATGAACTGGCATTTTTGATATTTTAGCTTTTTCCCCTTTTAACATGTAAAAAAATCTTTTAACTTTAAAATTGGAGAGGTGATTACAATAAAAGATTATATGCATATGCTCTCTGTATACATGTATGGCAGATTACCAAAGTCTTCATATAAATGAAAAAACTCAAAGAATATGGTAGACTCTTAACTATTCTTATCTTTGAGAATATCATGTTTTTTAAAACCACAAACTCAGGCTCTTTTTTCCCTTAACAAGATCCCTAGAATAGTATTGCGATTGAGAGCATAAATTTTGGGTTATATGAATCTGGTTTTAATTTATTATTCTAAAACTAGAGCACCTTTATGATATTAGGCAAGTTATTTAGCCTCTCTTGGACCCATTTTCTTCATAGGTAAAAAGAAGGGCATTGTTCCTACCTCAAAGAATTGTTGTAAAGATTAAATAAAATCATTATCATTGTAGTAGTAGTAGAATTAGTAGTAACACTTCTGTAAAGCTTATAATGAATTAGGCAATATTCCAGGTGCTTTACATATATTAATTCTATTCTACATAAAATATTTTACTCTGTACCTGGTACTTAATAAATATTGGACAAGTGCTGGATATCGCAATTATTATCTCGTCATAATCTGCTTTATCGTAGCGTCTGCTCTTAAGAAAATATTTTCTCATTGTTATTAATTAATCATTGCAATCAATTTTATATTCATTCTAAACTGATAGTTTTTTTTCTTTTACATGCAAAGAAACTTTTTTTAGTGTTACTACCTCTATTTTCAGGTCCAAATGTTTCAGTTTACCCAGGCTTCTATTTCTACCAGATGTGATATGTTTTGACTTCAAAGGAACAAAATGATGATTTAATAAAATGATGTTATTAGAATAGACAATGTGAAGGGGTTGTAAATTAATCGTATTTTTAAAAATGATTAACCTTTAAAAATGTTCTTTGAATTTCTGCTTCTGAATAGGATGGAGTAGTTCATAGCATCTGCTGTGGAAAACCATAAAAGCTAAATAATTATAAGAATCATATATTTAAAGGATTATAGATACGTGAAAGCAATAAGAACCAGAGGGAGTGAAACTCTAGAGAAGGAAGACTCTTGAGAGTTATGCTGAAGATCTACAGCTCTTTCTAGGGGTAATTACAGATTCTAGGCATGGGGTAGAGACTGACAATATAGCCTATGCCTGGGTAAAATGCTGGAGGATTTGACAGTCACTCATACATGGAGTGACAAACCTAGAAATGTGAAAGTCCTTAGAACAAGTCTGCTTTAGCCTCTCTGTATTAGTCCGAGTTGTATAGGGAAACAATCAACAGGAGATATCTGTAAATAGTATGAGATTTTATAAAATTCTCTCACGTGACCGTGGGGATGCACAAGTCCAGATTCCACAGGCAGGTTGCAAACCAGGGGCTCCGATGAAAGTCCAATGAAGGTCCTTGATGAGTTCCTGGGAGATGTTGGCTATCCAAAGACAAGCTGGGAAATTCTCTCTGAATGCTGAAATCACTTCCCCTTTTAAGGCATTCAACTGATTGGATAAAACATCACTCATTGCTGACGGCAATCTCCCTGGTTGATTGTAGATGCGATCAGCCATCTATGCAGTAAAGTCATTGATGACTAAAGTCCATAAATGTCCTTGTATTACAATTAGCCCAGTGCTTGCATGGCAAAACAACTGGGCACAATTACCTGGCCGAGTTGACACATTAGTCTAAGCATCACAGTCCACCCCTTGTGAACTTGGCAACCATACACATTACCTTAAACCAAACTTAGTCTCTAAGTAAAAACAATAACAGACATGCATATATATTTCCAACTAACAACTGTCCTGCCTACAACCAAAAATGCATTAAATCCCTGCAGAATAGTGTGCAAGTCCGTGGATAATATTCACTTTTACACTTGACATCCTTAAATATTATAACATGAAACTAATACAACTTGCCATATGATTAGGGAAAGGGTTAGGGAAGAAAACAAAGATATTCGTTTATGTACATAAGCAATCACACTCATAACAAAACAAGGAAGAAATATTCGTGACTATTACAGTCCTCCTTTCCGTAACTGGTCACTTGGTTGAAGTTCATATTTATCACTACCTTCTTCCACTACCCATTCCATATTCCCGTTAACCCTCAGCAAGCACCTTAGTTGGCCGTGGTTCTTTGCCTGGTAAGGTGACCCAAATTTTAATTCCTGAAGATTCAGGGCCATTGTTAGTCCTACTTGGATTAGATTGTTGCAATTTTCCATTGACTTTAATCATAGGGCTTGGCAGTACTCTAAAAGACGCCCTAGAGGATCTCCTGTATTCCAGGGAAACTCTTCTTTACCCCCATTATGTAGGTGCAATCCTACTTCCCCTTGATAGTCAGGATCAGTCACCCTAGCCACCACAGTAATTCTCTTCTTTGCATGTTGATTCAGAGGTAAGAGGAGCCCTATGTGGCCAGGTGGCAGTCTAAACTTCCAGTTCAGTGGAATCATTGTTGTGTTCCCTGGTGGCAGTACTCCTCCTTTTGGAACTAAGACCTGTAGACCAGCAGAGTTTGAGGTTGCAGGGACAGGAAGCAAAAATTTTCCTAGTGGATAATAGTGAGTTGTGCTACTCATTTCCACCCCTTGATCCTGTACCCATGAATCCTGTCTATGGGAGAAACAGCACCATAGAGTGGACGCTGATTTAGAGCATACATAGTCTCCTGGAGAACATTGCCCCAGCCCTGCAACATATTTCTACCTAGTTGGTGCCGTAATTGAGTCTTCAAAAGGCCATTCCACTGTTCTGTCAATCTAGCTGCTTCCGGATGATGGGGAATATGGTAAGCCCTTTGAATTCCATGGGCACGTGCCCAGTCCCACGCATTTGCTATGAAATGGGTTCCTTGATCAGAAGTAATGCTGTGTGGAATGTCATGGCAGTGGATAAGACGTTCGGTAAGTCCATGGATGGTAGTTTTGGAAGAACCATTGCATGCAGGGAACACAAACCCATATCCAGAGTATGTTTCTATTCCAGTTAAAACAAATTGCTGCTCCTTCCATGATGGAAGTGGTCCAATATAATCAACCTGCCACCAGGTAGCAGGCTGATCACCTTGGAGATCGTGCCGTATTGGGGACTGAGTGTGGGTCTCTGCTCCTGGCAGATTGGTCACTCAGCAGTGGCTGTAGCCAAGTCAGCTTTGGTTAGGGTAAGTCCATGTTGCTGAGCCCATGCATAACCTCCATCCCTACCTCCATAGCCATTTTGTTCATGAGCCCATTGGGCAATGAAAGGAATGGCTGGAGAAATAGGCTGAACATTAGCCACAGAGTGAGTCATCTTATCCACTTGATTATTAAAATCTTCCTCTGCTGGAGTCACCCTCTGGTGAGCATTCATGTGGGACACAAATTTTTCATGGTTTTTGCCCACTCAGGTCTATCCACATAGCTCTTCCCCAGACCTCTTTGTCACCAATGTTCCAATCATGTTCCTTCCAGTTCCTTGACTATCCAGCCAAACCATTGGCAACAACCCATGAATCAGTGTACAAATGCACTTCAGGCCATTTCTTCTTCCAAGCAAAATGAACAGCAAGGTATGCTGCTCAAAGTTCTGCCCACTGGAGGATTTGCCTTCACCACTGTCCTTCAGGGATGTCTCAGAAAGGGCTGCAGTACTGCAGCTGTCTACTTCCGGGTGGTACCTGCATATTATGCAGAACCATCTGTAAACCAGGCCTGGGTTTTCTCTTCCTCAATGAACTGATTGTAAGGGACTCCCCAAGATCCGAAAGCTGTGGGCTGGGAAAGAGAAGGTAACATGGCAGGGGTCTTGACCATGGGCATTTGGGCTACTTCCTCATGTAACTTAATTGTGCCTTCAGGACCCATTCAAGCCCTATCTCATATATACCACTTCCACTTTATTATGGAGTGCTGCAATGCATGCCCATTTTTATGGTTTGGTGGGTCAGACAAAACCCAGATCGTGATAGGCAACTCAGGTCTCAGAGTATCTTGATGGTCCATGATTAAGCGTTCAGTCTCTACTAAGGCCCAGTAGCAGGCCAAAAGCTGTTTCTCACCAGGAGAGTAGTTACCTGCAAAGGATGGCAGGGTTTTGCTCCAAAATCCTAAGTGTCTTCCTTGTGATTCTCCTATAGGGGCCTGCCAAAGGTTCCAGACAGTATCTCTATTTGCCATTGAAATTTCCAGCACCATTGGATCTGCCAGATCATATGGCCCAAGTAGTAGTGCAGCTTGCACAGCAGCCTGGACCTGTCAGAGAGCCTCCTCTTTTTCCAGTCCCCAATCAGAACTAGCAGCTTTACTGATCACTAGATAAGTGGGCTGAGTAGCACACCCAAATGAGGAAAGTGTTGTCTCCATAATCTGAAGAGACAAAGTAAGTGTTGTGCCTCTTTTTTGGTTGGAGGAGGGGCCAGATGCAACAGCTTATCCTTCACTTTAGAAGGAATATCTCAACATTCCCCACACCACTGAACACCTAGAAATTTCACCAAAGTGGAAGGTCCCTGTATTTTTATTGGATTTATCTCCCATCCTCTCTCATGTACATGCCTTACCAATAAGTCTAGTCTTTGCTACTTCTTGCTTGCTAGGTCCTATCAACATGATATCATCGATATAATGGACCAGTGTGATGTCTTGTGGGAGGGAGACATGATCAAGGTCCCTGCGGACAATATTATGACATAGGGCTGGAGAGTTGATACACTGCTGAGGCAGGACAGTGAAGGTATACTGCTGGCCTTTCTAGCTGAAAGCAAATTGTTTCTGATGGTCCTTTTAATGGCAATTGAGAAAAAAGCATTTGCCAGATCAATAGCTGCATATAAGGTACCAGGGAATGCATTGATTTGCTCAATCAGTGATACCACATCTGAGACAGCAGCTGCGATTGGAGTCACCACCTGGTTACGTTTACAATAATCTACTGTCATCCTCCAAGATCCATCTGTTTTCTGCACAGGCCAAATAGGAGAGTTGAATGGGGATGTGGTGGGAGTCACCACCCCTGCATACTTCAGATCCTGATGATGGCACTAATCTGTGTGATCCCTCCAGGAAACTGGTATTGCTTTTGATTTACTATTTTGCTAGGCATGGGCAGTTCTAGTGGCTTCTACTTGGCCTTTCCTACCATAATAGCCCTCACTCCACAAGTCAGGGAACCAGTATGGGGATTCTGCCAGTTACCGAGTATTTCTATTCCAATTATGCATTCTGTAACTGGGAAAATAATCACAGAATGGGTCTGGGTACCCACTAGACCTACTGTGAGATGGACCTGAGCTAAAACTCCCATCAAACACCTGACCTCCGTAAGCCCCTACTCTGACTGGTGTACCACAGTGGCGTTTTGGGTCTCCTGGAATTAATGTCACTTCTGAGCCAATGTCTCATAGCCCCCAAAATGTCTGATCGTTTCCTTTTCCCCAATGCACAGTAACTCTGGTAAAAGGCTGTAAGTCTCCTTGGGGAAAGCTGAGAGGAAGATTGACTATAAATTTTTGGCAGTTTAACAGGATCCTTCCCCAAGGGGACCTGGCCTTCTCCTCATTCAAGGGGGTCTGGGTTTGTAAACTGTCTCAAGTCTGGGAATTGATTAAGGGGCTGTGATTCTCTGTGCCTGTAATTCAAGTTAGGGTCTCGTTCACTCGACCTGGAACTTTTCTGCTTATGCAGATCAAGAAGGTATTTAGTAGACTGCTCATCTATTTCGCTTCTAGGTACCCCATGATCTGTTAGCCAATGCCATAATTCTATGGGACTCAGACCATTTTGATTCTGCTTGAATCTGCCTTTCATTGTGGTAGCCACACCTACCTTGTGGTTGGTGATTAACTGCCAATACTTGGCTTTTACTGGCCGGAGAGCTGATCATCCCCATATAATGTTTAAGGATTCTAATTCCATTACAACCCTCCCTACAGTAATATCTGGACTACAGAAAAGAGCAATCACAAAGCTCTTAAGGGAAGATGGGATTACTCTTATAAATTTATTCCTCATAGTCTTGGTTAAAGGTGTGTCCTCTGGACATTCCTGGGGTGGGTGGGCAGTTCTTAGATGGTAAATCCATTCTAACATTCCAGTCTCTCTAAACCTTTGAATTCCCTCTTCAACTGTATACCAGGACAAATCAGGCATCTCAACCTCAGACATGCTAGGTCATCTTTTGGTCCATGTTTCAGACAGCCACCCAAACAAACTGTTAGAGTCCTTTCTAATCCCTCGAGCTACAGCGTTGAATCCAGAATTTCTGCTTAGTGGGCCCATATCAATAAATTCAGCCTGATCCAACTTTATATTCCTTCCACCATTACCCCATACCCTTAGTATCCATTCCCATACATATTCCCCTGATTTCTGTCTATATAAGTTAGAAATCTCATGCAGTTCTTTCACAGTATAAGGTACTTCCTCATGGGTCACGCTATGTGTTTTGCCTTTAGGGGCTTGTTGTGATTTTACTCTAGTAATAGGTCTAGAAGAGAAGGGGATGGTTGGGGTGAGTAAAGAGAAGGATTAGAAATGCCTTGCAAGCTACTGACCTCAGGGCATTCCTTTGCCCTTTCAGCTGGTGAGACAGGATTAATCTCTTCCGGCAGGGGTTGGAAGGCAGATTTCTCAGGGCTGACTGGAGGTTGGGCAGTGCATGCTGGAGTTTGGCTGGTACCTACCTCAGGGCTGGGAGGAGGTCCAGACTCCCTGGGGCAGGCCAGAGGCGGGGTTATACAAGGTTGACAAAGTGTGGTCTCCACAGGACAGGCCATCATAGGTTTATCTGACAAAGTCTCAGTAGAATTTAGGGTTCCAGTGTCCCCACAGATATCATCATCATCCTATTTGCCTCCGCCCCAATCCTCAGGGTTCCACTCCTTTCCAATCAATGCCTTCACTTTAATAACAGAAACTAAAGGTTGAGACTTTAGTTTCCTTTGTAACTTTGGTACTCATGCAATGAGAATCTGAGTCTGTTTTTCAGAAATCTCAAGCCTATGGCTGCATAATACAAAATTTTCTTTCAGAGCACACATAGAAGCTTTCACATCATTTATGCAGTGTTTAAGTTGCCAGTTTGAAGCCTTTAGCTCATCGCTTTCTTTTGTAACTGTATCCAGAGTATCTAGGAGGAGCCTGCCAGCATCACTGTACCTTTTGACTCCACAACACTCTGTAAATGTATTGAAAACACTCTCACTCAGATCTTTGCCTCTTATAAGCGTGGAAGTAGGGGGATCCAGTGAAGATATTTTGCATATCTCCATTGCCAACTCATGCCATGGAGTGTTAGTGGCCTCTTCATTATTGGAAAGGGAGTCATTAGTACGCTTGAGTTCAATTAGAGTAGAGAGCCAATTGCAGAACTCTCAGAACCACTTCAGAAATCCCATGTTTAAGATTCTGTTCCTCAAGAACCACTCCTGGTAACAAACTGTATTAGTCAGGGTTGTATAGGGAAACAGAATCAACAAGAGATATCTGTAAATAGTATGAGATTTTATAAAATTCTCTCACGTGACCGTGGGGATGCACAAGTCCAGATTCCGCAGGCAGGTTGCAAACCAGGGGCTCCGATGAAAGTCCGATGAAGGTCCTTGATGAGTTCCTGGGAGATGTTGGCTGTCCAAAGACAAACTGGGAAATTCTCTCTGATTGTTGAAATCACTTCCCCTTTTAAGGTATTCAACTGATTGGATAAAACATCACTCATTGCTGACGGCAATCTCCCTGGTTGATTGTAGATGCGATCAGCCATCTATGCAGTAAAGTCATTGATGACTAAAGTCCATAAATGTCCTTGTATTACAATTAGCCCAGTGCTTGCATGGCAAAACAACTGGGCACAATTACCTGGCCGAGTTGACACATTAGCCTAACCAACACACCCTCCAAACATCTTCTGAATTAAGGTACATAAGGTAGTGGCTACTATGCCAAAATTTCATAAAAAGCAAAGTGGAATATTCCACAGTCAGCTGTGCATAGATGATAAAGCCTCAGAGGAGGAAGGGCCTGGGAAAAAGTTGAGAGACCTCTAGGGAGTAGTAAATTTACACTGATTATCTGCAGCTGCTTTTTTTTCCCTGGGATCCTGTATTAGTCAGGATTCTCTAGGGAAACAGAATGGACTGAAGATATCTATAAATATTATGAGATTTTATATAATTGTCTCACATGGCTGTGGGGATGCATAAGTCCAATTCTATAGAGCAAGCTGGGAACAGACCTACAGGTGATCTAGATATTTCAGTTAGAGAAAAAAACAGATGATTAATCTATTCAGGAAATGGAGGAAAAGAGGAAAAAAATAGATGAAATAATGGAGAATGTCACCAGAAAATTGGAATATATATTTTAAGAAATCAAATGGGAATTCTAGTTTTGAAAAATACAATATCTCAAATTCAAACTTCAATGAAATTAAGACTTTTTCTAGGACAAGCTGATATCATAACTAAAATGGAAGAAAGGTCAATAAAAATACCCAGAGTGAGGCACAGAGAGGAAAAAAAAATAAGGGAATAAACCGAAAAGGAAAGAAGGATAAAACATAACTGTAGTTTTCAGGAATGAGAGAGAAAATTGGGGGAAGCAAATGTCCAAAAGGACAACAACCAAAATTTTGTTTCTTAAAATTCATGCTCACAAAGCTCAGAAAACTTCAAACAAGCTAATATGAAGAAAAGAATACATGGGTACATCATGTTAAGAGTGCTGAAAACCAAGACAAAGAAAAATCCTATTAACAGCTTGAAAAAAAAAAAGGTACATTACTTTCAAGGGAGCAAGTCTGTCAGCTCATTTCCAAAAATAAGATGGATGCCAGGACAATAGAATGGTCTCTTTAAAGAAAGGAAATAACTGCCAACTCACCAGAGAAAATGTCCTTCAAAAACAAAGGTAAAAGGTTTCTGGTTGAGCCAGATGGTAGCGTAAGATGCTCCAGGGTGCCATTCCCCCACAGAATCTTTGAACAACTAACTAAAATTGGCAGAGCCTTCTTTCCTCAGAACTCTGGAAAACAGTAACTGAGGAAGTAACTGGGTAAGTGCCAAATTAAGAAAACACAGTTTTAATAAATAGTAGAAGACACTCTTGACGCCACTACCAATTGTTCCCTCATCCCCTTGAGGCACAGTGTGCAGCCATCCTGCACTCCCCTTGTGGGTCCCTGGCCCTGATGTGTAGGGAGTAGAATAACCCCTATCTGCATACTGTGATGCCTGTATGTCAGTGCCAGTCTCTTCGGTAGTAACGTGAAAGACCAAACCAGGAAACTTGTGTCTGCCTGGCCCTCCCAGAATTTTCCCTGCAGGAAGAAGCAGCTTGTGGATAGCTAAAGTAGTGTAAGAAATAAAGTTAAGTCAAAGTGGCCTGGGGCAAAGGATTACCTGGTTTAAGTTATATAATAGATCACCTGGGAAGGGGAGAAAGTCTATTTTATATAGAATAGAGGTGCCATTTGAATTCCTGTAAATGGGGGAATTCCTAAAACCAAGAACAAGCATAAGCTCAGGACAAGATTCAGGTTCAGAAAAAAAAACAGAAAGGACCATGCACTTCACTTTTGCCTTGGGCTGATCTTCTTAATAGGAGGGCCAAACTTAAAAGGAGAGCACCAGCCAATGCAGAGCCATTTTGAAAGATATTTTTTGCTTTGGCTTGTTTATTTTTGTAAATATCTGTCTTATGACTATCAGAACGGAAACTTAAATTAACAGACAGATCAGGGACTTAATCCCAGAGTTAACACTTCAAATTACTAAAATTTACCAAATGCAACAAAAGGTTAAAAGACAAACAAGGAAACAGGAAGTGATGGCCTAACTAAAGGAACAAGATAAAAATCCAGAAACCATCAACAAAGAAGACTGGACTTTGAACATACCAGACATGCTTTTAAAAAATGATCTTCTTTATCAGGGGTTCTTAACCTTTTTTGTTCCACAGACCACTTTGCCAGTCAGATGAAAACCACAGACCCCTTACTAAGTCCACACTATACTGTGTATTTAATAACTGTATCACACCTGCACCAACACATCTCCACGAGAATAATGGTTTTTTTGAATTTCAATTCAAGGTCACAGACCTCTTGTTAAGAAACCCTGCTCTATATGCTTTAGGAGATTAAGGAAAACACAGAGAAAGAAATAAAGAATATTAGGAAAACAATGAATGTTCAATATGAAAATCACAATAGAGAAATTTTAAAAAGGAACCAGTCAGAAATACTGCAATTGAAGACCACAGTAACTGAAATGAAAAATTCCCTAGAGCATTTCAACACAGATTGGAACTGGCAGAAAAGAATCAGTGAACTTGAAGATAAAAATCTTTGAAATGATTTGGGCTGAGGAGCAGAAAGATGAAAAATATAAACAGAGCCTAAGAACCCTGTGGAATGCCATCAAGTGCATCAATATATGCATTGTGGCAGTCCTTGAAGGGGAAAAAAGAGAAAGGAGCAGAAGGGAATACTCAAAGAAATAATGGCAAGAAACTTCCCAAATTGAATGAAAGACATGAATATGCACATTCAAGAAGCCCAATGAACTCAAACAGAATACACTTGAAGAGAAATACACCCATACACATTGTCATCAAACTGTTAAATACAAAGAACTGGAAAGGAGTGCTGAAAGCTGACAGAAAAAGCAATGTGTTATATACAAGGGAGTCCCAGTAAGCATCAGTGCCAATTTCTCATCAGAAACGATGGAGACAAGAAACTCATGGGATGAAAGATTTTAAATCCTGGAAGAAAACAGTGGTTAGCCAAGAGTTTTATATCTGGCAAGAATACCTTTCAAAAAGGAGGGTGAGATTAAGTCATTCCCAGGTAAACAAAAGCTGAGGGAGTTTGTCACCACTAGACCTTCCCTACAAACAATGCTGAAGGGAGTTCTTTAGATCAAAAGGAATGGACACCATACTAATGGATTGGAGTGGCATAAAGAAATAAAGACTGCTGATTAAGGTTAGCATTGGGATAATTATAAAATTCCAGTACTATGTAATGTATTTTTGGTATGTATTTAACTCCACTTTTTACTCCTTAACAGGTTCTAATATTTAAATTGATAATCAGTAATGCTTTTGGACATACAACGTGTAAATATATAATTTCAATCAACTACCACAAAAAGATGCGGGCACTGAGGGAGATAGAAACAGTGTATGTGTGTGCTATTGAAGTTAAGTTGGTATCAAGTCAAACATTATTGTTATGGATGTTAATTTGAAGCCCCATAGTAATGACAAAGAAAATTTCTGAAAAATATATAAAGAATTTGTAAGAAGGGACTCAAAGTAATACACTACAAAAAATCAAATAAATATAAATGTAGACATTGATAGAAGAATTGAGGGACATAAAAGGTGTAAGTTTTAGAAAAACCCAGTAGCAAAATGGCAATGCAAAGTCCTTCATTATCAGTACTTTATTATTTTAATATATTATTCTTTCTTATTTATTTATTTTTTTTAAGTAATTACTTTAAATGTAAATGAATTAAATTCTCCAGTCAAAAGGCATAGATTGTTGTTTACAAGAGACCCATCTTAAATTCAAATGTGCAAGGAGTTTGAGAATGAAAGGATGGGGGGGAAGTGCTATGCAAATAATAAACAGAAGAGAGCTGAGGCAGCTATACTAATAATATCGCATAAAATAGACTTTAAATCAAAATTTGTTACAGGGGACAAAGAAGGTCACTATATACTGATCAAGGGGTTAATTCCATTGAACAAGAAGACATAACAATCATATATGCACCTAACAGTAGAGCCCAAAATATATGAAGCCAATATTGACAGATTTGAAAGGAGAAATAGACCTTTCTATATTAATAATAAGAGATTTCAATATACTACTGTCAATATGAATGGAACATCTAGACAGAATATAAATAAGGATATAGAAGACTTGAATGATACTGTAAACCATGTAGAATTAAGAGACAAGTTAGAACATTTCACTCAGCAACAGAATACATATTCATCTCTAGTGCACATGGGTCATTCTCCAGGATCAACAATATGTTAGTTATAAAACAAGTTGTAATAAATATTAAAATGTTGAAATCATATAATGTATCTTTGTACAATGTATAATTATAATATTGTTCCATCACATTAAACAAAATTTCCACATTAATGCAAAGTGTTAATAAAAGAGAAAACTGTATATATGAGGGGTGGTAATGGGGACTCTATTTTCTGTATAATGTTTGTGTAAACCTATAAGTTCTCTAAAAAAATAAAAAAGGCAAAAGGAAAAAAGAAAAGACTCAAGGGAATTACAAACAAGCAAACAAAAACAACTCTATTCTTTGAATTGCTTGGTTTTATGTCATTGGGATGCTAAAGCAGCCCAATCTGAGGCCTACATGAGGTGGAATTCAGCCCTCTTGCTAACAACCAACATCTTGTGATTGAACCATCCTGGAAGCATATCTTCTAGCTCCTTAAGATAATTGCAGCCATGGTTGACATTTTGATTGACCTCCTGAGATACCCTCAGCCCAGACCATACAACTAAGTATCTCCCAGATTTCTTTTTTTTTTTTTTTCTCCCAGATTTCTGACTCAGAGAAATTGTGAGGTGATAAATATTTATTGTTTAAAAAAGAGAGAGAAAAAGGGAGACAGAGACAGATACAAGAAAGGTAGACTAAAAGGAATCTTAGAAGAAAAACTAAGAGAGAAATAGGAAAATATAGGGAGCAATAAAGTATATCAGAAAAGATAAATATATGAGTAAATATAAGAGAATACTGATTCTTTATAGCAGCAACAAAAAGGAGAATGAAATTTATAAAATGAAACCATTTAAATAATGTTCAAAAACATGCAAAACTAATTCATGTTGTAAGTCAAGATAGTGGTTATCTTGGGGTAGGTAGTGATGGCAAGGGGTTAATTAGGGAGTTTTTAGGATACACATAATTAATATTCTCTTCATGTGGTGCTGGTTAGCCAAGTGCATTTAGTTTGAGGAAATCCATTAAACTGTATATTTATGATTTATGCACTGTTTTTTGGTGTGTGTTATATCTCAATTACAAGTTAAGTTCATAAATTAAAATTTATATATATATTTTAAAAATCACTCAACGTATTCCTTCCTCTGTGATATTTTTGGAGAAATAAGTCTCTCAGACAATAAGCCTAATTAAAGATGTAGAGAAATCAAATTAATTTTACCTTTATTACAGGAAGAATAAATTTCATAATAAGGACTTCTCCTCTTCTTTTTTTTATTAGCGAATTTTAGCACCTTATACCGATTTTCACTACAGGCATAGTCCAGATACAGCTGAAGGACAGCTCAAGTAGGTACCATTTATTTCTAATAATTCATGAGGGGAGTGTGTCTGTTCATATTAAAGCTTTTAGATTTACCTGTTTGCATGTAGAGCCAGTGAAATGTCAGTTTAAGGAGATTTCCTGTTTGAATTATGTTGTACTTGTCTCATGATGTACTTAACTGTTGTTTTTAAAAGATTAGTTTTTTTAAAAAATGGGAAATTTGAAGTTTTAGAATTAATTTCTTATTTTAAAAATGTAAGATAGGCTGCAGAAAAACCATAGCTCATTGTTTTTCTTTTGTATGTGTTTTTAGCATAATTAACATTAAGGAACTCAATGAATGAATTAACAGAGGGAGTAGAATGAAGATGTTCATTAATAAATAGAGTAGATAGATGTAATATGTAGAATTTTGAGAGTAAGGTTTACAGGGAAATAAATGGGGGTATAGAAAAGATAATTTTCTAGAAATGAGGAAATAAACTTTTCTGAATTTTTGGAGAGAAAAGCACATGGTCACTATGTATTCAAGGGTAGCTTTTTCATAATATGATTGAGGGATTATGGTAATGTATGATCTGTGCAGTTCTAATATGCCATGAGATGTTTTTCTAGTAGTATTGTTCAGTTTTAGTCATACTTATTAAGATAGATTGTACGTGTTTGAAAATTCTTCAATAAGTTGGAACAATCTGGAATGGGGGGATATTTTTGTTTGTTTCATTTTTCTCCTGAGTTGAAAATAGTAGTCCCATATTTTCAGTCCTGTCAATCCTTTGGTGGAAAGAAATCTCCTCTGTTTATGACTCCACAAAGCTTTATTCCTTTTAATAATTAAAATACCAATTGATATTCATAAGCCCCTTTCTTTGCTTATCCTTATGAAATTTGGATATTCTCTTTATTGATGGGGCATGTATGCCTTTTTTTTGTTGCTGCACAACAAATTACCAGAAAGTAGCAATTTAAAACAGCACTCATTTATTTTAGCTAACCGTGCTATAGGTCAGAAGTCTGGCACAGCTCTTACTGGAGGTTCTGGTGAAGAATTCATTTCCAAGCTCACTCAGGTTGTTGGCAGAATTCATTTCCTTGCAGCTCCTGTTTCCTTAATGGTAGTTAGCCAGGGCATAATCTCAGCTTCTAGAGACTGACCTCATTCCTTGGCACATGACCCCTTCAACCTCAAAGGCAGCAGTGGTGCCTAGAATCCTTCTCATGCTTTGAATTTCTGATTTCCTCTTCTGCCACCAGCTAGAGAAGGTTCTTCCATTAGATCAGTCCTATTCAGATGATCTCCCTATCTTAAGATCAACTGAGTTATATAGGAAACATAATCACAGCATTTATATTTCATCATATTCACAGGAATCGAGGGATTAGGACACAGAATCTTGGAGGAGGGAAGGCATTTTTACACTCTTGCCTACCATGGGTGAGCAAGAGGCAATCGCAAATATTGAGTTGGAGGCAGGGTACATTCCACCAAAATCTTTCCTTTCCTATTTGGTTTTTCATGTCACCTTCATTTTTGGACAATGGGCAGCTGGATGGCAGGCCAGTTGAGGGTACATTTATCATGACCAGAGAATAGGGAAATGAGTGCTTCAAAAAATATTACAAACTTATATCTAATAAGATGGAGCTATAAATATAACACTAATATTTTTGAGACAGGCACTAAAATCTCCATCTCTTGTGTGTTTTGGTCTCACTTCTTCCCTTCCCCCCACCCCCTGCAGCCCTATTTTCAATTTCTTTTATATTTTCATTTTGACTGATGCTACAGAGCTTGCCTGTTTACTAGCATCTCATTCTTTTGTAGACTATCCGATCATTCACCACTATCTAATTTGATTTTCTGTCATTGGTCTTAATATTCTGTTCTGTTTTCTTTCCCAGTTTTCTGGATTTCTGTACCCTCACAAACAATAACGATTTTATTAGGGAAGGAAGAATGATGGCATAGGAACAAATAGACAATTGATAGAGTAAAGATGCTGGTTGGGTTGGCATAAATAAAGGCTACAGGATTGCTAACAAGTATTGAAACAGGTGTAAGCCACACATGGAAATTGTTTAATATATATAAATAGCTGTTAATTGTTATAACTATCACATGGAAAGGAGTGAGTCTGAGATAGTTGGATACACAATACCTAGTGATAATAATATCTAGGTATGGGTTGTTGAGCTTGTTAGAAATGCTCAAATAAGTTTGCGGCAAGGATTTTGAAGTAAAGAGAGTGTATGTGGTAAAAGTGAGGTTTATATGGTAAGTTTTTTTTTTTTTTCCCTTTGTTAAGAGGCAAGCTTGAGACAGACAGAGTTGCTTATTAACAGACTAATATTCTCTCTAATATTCAATTGAAGATATTAATGAGCCATATAAGAATAGTTTTCAGAAAGAGCAGGGAGCAGGACTGAACAGAAAAGCAGAATTTGTAACTTATTTTTAACCGTGTTAAATTTTAAATTGGGGGTCAGTATATAGCTTGGTAATTTGCTTTGGGGTAGATTGGATCTTTATTCATTTTTTTAAATCTTGTTTTATTTTCCTGTGTAAAATATTAACTAATGATACCTCTTATTCTAATACAGTTCTAGGGAAAACTTCACTTTTTATTTTAACATTTTTTTCTTTGTTTTTTTCCCCCTCCTTTTACCAGAGAAGACAGAGAGGCACGATTTCTAGCCAGTAAAATGGGAATCATAGCAACATTCCGGTCTTGGGCAGGTAAGTTATTATATACTACTTTTTATCATCTAATAAGAAAGAAAAACTTGACTGTATTTTTTTAATTGTTAAATTAGTATTGCATCATCTAACATATAGGTTAATTTGTGTCTTATTAAAGTCAAAGGGATTTATACAAAAATTATTAATATGTGATGAAAACATTGTAATGGAAAAAAGGAAACAGCTTTTATTATATTCAATATACATATATATTTTAAATAGTCGCAAACATGGTAATGACTATCTGGGCAATTTGGAAAATTAAGCTGATCTATTTTTTTTTTAATGTAGTTTTAATGGTATAGGTATCTAAAATTTGTTACCTAAAAATACAACATAGTAATTTCAGAAATGTCAAATAAGCAAGATAGGCCCCTAGTATTCCCAAATTACTTGAAAATAGGGATTATGTATATTTTGTCTTTCTGTGGAATAAAAAGCAAACATTTTTCTTAAGATAGTACCAACACTAAACATTTTTTATTTTTTTATTTTAATGGTTATCTTTTTCTTCTTGACTTTGCAGAATAATTTAAGGGATAGTGTAGCAAGGAGTATAGCAAGTAAGCAGAACAAGAAAATTTAATTAAACATTTCTGTATACCTCAGTAGCCCTAACTTACAGATGTATTTTCTGTACAAATGGCTATCCCAGCCATCGACTTGGCCCCTAGTCAGTGTATTTCCATGGACTGTCTCTGGCTTCTTAAAACCTTGGTGAAAAATCCTTGCTATACTTCATGCCTGCCTATTTCTACCCTGCCTTTGTGGACAACCATAGGATTCTATCAGGGCCCAACCTTCACACATCCTTTTCATTCTTCACCAGTCCCCACAGAAACACAGAAACTAACTCGGTCTTCCTGCCAAGCTTAACCATTGCTGCCCTTAACCTCAGAACTCTGTATTGCTTTTTTTTCTGTAGCTACAGCCATCATCCTCAACCATCCTCAGCTTCCTTGCCATTTGAGCAATTTCTTTCCTAACAAAAAAATTAATTCTATCCTGCTTTAACTATCAGTACAGCCTTGCAACTATCCTCTCATTCTTACTATTCTTACTATTGCCAGAGCCTATTGTGCTTGTCACTATATCTTTAATTTCTGCCAATCTGTTTCTTTACTGTTCTTCAACTCTTCAACTTCTGGAGCCCTTGAGCACTGATCCATCATTAGAATCTTAGAAGGTTAGGAGTCTTCCACCCTCCTGTTGAATTAAGAAGAAAAATATTGGCTTTACAAATTAGAACTCTGAAGATACTTTTTCCCACAAAAATAATTGCCTCAGTAGTATTTAGATTATGCGATAACGGTTTTATGAGTTTAATTTGTGTTTATTTGTAACATGATTTCTATGCTATAATATATTTCAAGTTTCAAATGACTGATAAATTAACTTTTAGAATACATTTTCTTCATGAGTTTCAATAGCTTATGTTCTCTATTTGTGCAGAGTGTGATCTATGAAGTCTGTCTTTTAAACTATAGTCTTCACATTCCTAAAACATCAGTGTTTGAAAATACCTTTTGACTGATTTAAGCAAATGAAGTCTACCTGTTGTATTTTATTTTGATTTTTGAACCTAAATTCAAAAAGAAAATATGGCGTACTCATAAATATATGTGCCTAGCCAGAAGTAACAGAAAATTTCAGAGTCCTCTATGTTTTTTTTAAAAAAATGTTTCACCACTTTATTATAAAATATTTGAAACATACAAAAAAGTCGAAAAATTGTACAATGCACACCCATATACTCCCACCACCTAGAGTTTGCTATATCCATTTTATTACATATCTCTCCATTTGTATATCCATTCCTACATGTATTCATCATCCATCTTGAGTTATTCTAATGTATTTCACAGTAATCTGCAGACATTATGCTTCACTCCTAAACACTTCAGCAGGTACATTATTAAAGTTCAGTATTTGTTTATGATTTCTTTTCTTTTCTTCTTTTCCTTTTTGAGATAAAATTTATATACAGTGAAATGTACAAATAGTCTACTTGATGAGTTTTGACACATGTTTACACCAAGTAACCCAAACCCCTATCAACGATGTGAACTGTGGTCTATGCTTGGTGGTAAGGCCCCAGGATGTGTATATCCATTGCGGGTGATGTGCCACACTGATGAAGGACGTTTGTGTGGGATGTTGTGGGAGGTATGGGAGGTGGGGAACATGGGAATCCCTGTAATTTCTGCGTAATATTTAGGTAATCTAAGCACCTTTTAAAATATATATATATATATTAAAAAATAACATTTATGTAAGCAAATGCACATATATGCATATATATTTATATATCATTTTACAAATATTGGTATGTATTATGAAAAATTTTATTTTTACCCACAATTTTAAAAAAAATGTCAAAAAAAAAAAAAAACCTATCTCAAGATACAGAACATTATCATCATCTCAGAAAATTCCCTCATTCCCCTTTCTAGTTAATCCCTACGCTACTCCTTACCCCACTCCCCCAGGAAGCAATCACTCTTCTGATTTTTTTCATTGTAGGTTAGTTTTGCCTGTTTTAGAACTTTATGTAAGTGAAATTATACTGTATGTACACTTTTGTATAAGGCCTTTTTTTCATTCAACGTAATGATTTTGGAAGTCATTTATGTTGTTCTATATATCAGTAATGTGTATCTTTTAATTGCTGATTAGTTTCCATTGATGCACATACCACAGTTTGTTTTGTCTTCCTCCCAACAGTGAACATCTGAGTTATTTCCAGTTTTGACTGTTCTAAAGTAAAAATGTGAATCGTTTTATACAAGCCTATTTGAGGACATGAGTTTTCTTTTCTCTTGGGTAAAACCCAAGTGGAATTATTAGGTCATAGGGTAGATGACTGTTTATTTTAAAAGAAACTGCTAGACTTGTTCCTAAAATACTTGTACTATTTTATGCTCCCATCAGCAATAAATTCTAGTTGCTCTTCATCCTAATCAGCATTTGTTGTTGTTAGTCTTTAATATTAGCCACTCTGGGGTGAGTGTGTAGTGTGTATAGTAGTACTTAATTGTGTATTACTCTGCATTCCCCTGTTGTCTAATAATAGTGAATACCTTATAAGTGTTTATTAGGTTATCATATGCCTTCTTTTGTGGCATATGATTTTAATATGCTTAAAATTGTTTGAAGTTCTCTAAATTAAAAAAATTTTTATCCATATAATTTATTTTGAAGCCTGACAGTGATATCTTAAGTGCATTCAATAAATTATAGAATTAAACTTTTAAAAAACAACTGCCAGGCAATCTTCTCTTTTAGGTTGAGGGTACATTAAACAAGGAAAATATACCATTGTCTTATTTTTTCCAATATTCTTCTTATTCCCAGAGACTCATTCATCAGCAAACAGAGGTATATTAGGCATTCAGATTCATGAACTTCAATTCTTGGATATGAAACAAATAGAGAAAGGAATTTAAATTATAAAATTATTGATGATAAATCTCTAATTACTAGGAAAATAGAGGACACTTAAAATATACCATCAGTTATGATAACCAAAGAGTATAGTATTATAATTCAGTCTGGGGGGGGGAATCACAGATTTTATGTTTTTTTTTTTTTTTTTAAGATTTTATTTATTTATTTATCCCCCCCTTGCTGCTTGTGCTCGCTGTGTCCATTTACTGTGCGTTTTTCTGTGTCTGCTTGTCTCCCTTTGTTGCGTCATCTTGCTGCATCAGCTCACCACGCCACACGGGCTGGCTTGCCTTCACTAGGAGGCCCCGGGAAACGAACCTGGGGCCTCCCATATGGTAAACAGGAGCCCTATCAATTGAGCAACATCTGCTTCCCTTATGTTGGTTTTCTTGACGTGAAGTCTGTTTTATTTCCTTTTTATCCTCTTTTAGGTATTATTAATTTATGTAAACCTGGAAACTCTGGAATCCAGTCTCTAATTGGGGTACTTTGCATACCAAATATGGAAATACGGGTAGGTAAAAAATACTGATTATTTCATCCCTAGATTTTATTTTTCATCCCTAGATTCTTAACTGAGGGAATTAGTTAGTAAAAAAAGATTAGTATATGAAATCATTTCAGGTAATGTGTTTTCCTTATGAATTTTTAGTATCATAAAGCTTTTAAAATAGATAGGAATAAATATTTACTACTTAACGTATAATATGAATCAATCGAAATGCTGCTGTTTGGAATAACTATATTAAAAATTAGATTAGAAAATCTGAAATCAATTATGCTTTATTCGTTCAGCCTTGTACTCAAATTTGTTTTTTTTTATGCAAGCACTACAGGGCATTTACATTAAAAGATTCAAACAATACAGAAATACTTTTAGCAGAAAAGTATATATGGGGGGCGGATGTGGCTCAAATGGTTGGGCGTCCATCTCCCATATGGAGGGACTCGGGTCGATCCCCGGAACCTCCTGGTAAAATAAAAATATAGAAGGTGCGCGGGTGTGTGAGCCCCCAGGCCCCGCCAAACTTTGCAGCAAGATGATGACATAACAGGAGAGTGACACAAGGGAGAACCAAGACGAGAAGCACCAAGAAACCAGGAACTGAGGTGGCGCAGGTAGTAGAATGCCTCTCCCCCACATCAGAGGTCCCCAGGATCAAATCCTGGTGAAGACAGGAGGTGAAGGATGAGAAGAGAGGGCAGGAAACAGAATTTCCCAACAAATGGACACAAAAAACAGCAAAAGAGGTGGTGGTGGTTTAAAATGGATAAAAAGTAAATAAATAAATAATTAAAAGTTAAAAAAAAAAAGTAAATATGCTATTTATGCATTTTATGCTCTCTAAGTAATTTTAATTTTTATAATGTTATGAATTGTATTTTTGAGATGGTAGTTTTGAGTTATTGATATTTATATGTTTATTTATTAGATATATTCATAAACTCATTAGTGTGTAAGAATTTGTACTTTTTAGCTAAAACAAATTGAATTTGGAGACATAAAAAATAGACTCTTCAAATGGCTCTTCTCTTTACCCTTAGCTGTTTTTGTCTGTTTTATTTTGTTCCTCTTTTTTATTATTATTATTATTTATTTATATAAATCAAACCTAGAGTTGGAAAGAAATTATTAGCCAGTGGCATCTTCCTTAAAATGTGATATGAAAGGGATTTAGATCATAGGAATAGAAGGATAAAATTATAGATCAGAAGATCTATAAGCAGGGAATAAAGAGGCAGTTCGGTTGATTTCTTACTGTGCAGCCTCGTGGGAAAAGGTTATGGTCTTTGGTTTCTGGTTCACTATGGTTTGACTCCTGATTTTATTATTTATAACTCCATGACCTTGGGAAAATTAGTTTTAACCTTTAAATCTGTTTCTGTATGTGTACAATGGGCATATTGAAAGATTTATTAAAAAGATTAAATGCGGTATGTAGTATGCATTCAGTAGTTACCCCTTCTCTAAAATAAGCCTGATACAGTAGTTTCCTACAATATAGTATACTGTTTTTATCATTTTCTTTATTCTGTGAATAGCACATTTTTAAAATCCTTTTTTAAAAGGAAGATTTATTCCATGAAAATAAGTAAACTGTATTTGCTATTGCAGCGAGGTCTGCTTGAAGTGCTTTATGACATATTTCGTCTTCCTTTACCTGTTGTGACTGAAGAGTTCATAGAAGCACTGCTCAGTGTAGGTAAGTATTGAAAAACATTTGAATCTATTCATATATTGTCATTTTTAAAGTTACTTAACTAATAGAGACACAATCCTTAAAGGGAAAAATACTATCCTAAATGTTGAACACCAGCTTCTTTTCTTACTGCATCATTTTGACATAAAATTAATAATTTTAAAAATGAAAAAGAAAATGTAATTTCTTCTTTATCACTCTAGCTTTTGCAAATGAGTAGTGAAATTAATAAACAAGATGGACCAAGAAAGAAAGAGATGAGACAATAAGTACAATAAAAAAATCTGTGTAATTCATAAACTACATTATCTAACTCTTATTTTAGTCAAATGTCCCCTAAGTCTCAAAATGAAGGAAGTTGAGTCAATATATGTTTATATAAATAGTTTTTTATGAGTCTATTTTAAGTTCTTTACAGGCTGACAACCCATGATTGTATACTTATCCGAACTGTTTCCGGGGTGTATAATCTTCATCTAATTACTAATTCTTTTGTTTTAGATCCAGGTAGATTCCAAGACAGTTGGAGGCTTTCAGATGGCTTTGTAGCAGCTGAGGCAAAATCTATTCTTCCTCATCGTGCCAGATCTAGGTAGAATTTAAATACAAAAATATTTCCAATTATTACAATTACTGGTTTTATGTTAAGTCACCTAATTTAAGAAAACATTACTTAAACTGTTTCTGTGCTATGTTTATTTCCAGGCCAGACCTCATGGATAATTATTTGGCACTGATACTTTCTGCATTTATTCGTAATGGACTTTTAGAGGTAGACTTATAAACTTTATTTTATTTTTATTTTCTCTAATGAAATTATTTCAGAGCAACAAAATATCTGGTGCATAAATGTGTTTGTTTTATATTATCTTCAACAATGACATTTTCTTTTGATTTTTAAAGGGTTTGGTTGAAGTGATAACAAACAGTGATGACCATATTTCAGTTAGAGCTACCATCCTTTTAGGAGAGCTTTTACATATGGTAAGTTTAGTAAATTAGGATTCTCTGTTTGATCCCTTCACTGTTCTAATTCATAAAATGGGTTGTATTAATAGTGTTGCTTTGTATTATCTCAAAAATATATTTGTATTTTTAATGAATGTTTGTCTTTGCCTCACAAAGAGCCCTTGATGCCTTATAGCTCTCTATATACCTATCTGCTTATCTGTGTATAGAGAGAGGGATGGAGGGAAGATGGTTTTATATATGGAACAAATATAGAAATTAAAAAGTAATGAATTTTCACTTTCAATGTTAATATTTTGAGTGCTATAAATCTTAATCTCTCTCAGAAACACTTTCTGCCTAAAAAAGCAAAAGATAACAAAACTGTAGGTGTTACTTCAACCAGCTAGGAATGGAATAGATATATGGCAGCCAGTGCCTGAATTTTAGTAAGCTTTGTACAGAAATTCTAAATGTAATTGTCTTGTTTGGACACAGTCTTCTCTGTATACTTGTGGTTTAAGGTTTGGGAGATGGGAGTCCTGTTTTCTTTTCTTTTTTTTCTTTTCTTTTTTTTCTTTTCTTTTCTTTTCTTTTTTCTTTTCTTTTCTTTTCTTTTCTCTCTTCTCTTCTCTTCTCTTCTCTTCTCTTCTCTTCTCTTCTCTTCTCTTTTCTTTTCTTTCTTTTCTTTTCTTTTCTTTTCTTTTCTTTTCTTTTGCCATGATTTTATGATAGCATTAACTTCTGGAAATCAGGAGTTAGGAAAGTTATTTGACCGTTCTCTACTCCCAGCCAATCAAGCATTGGAGGAACTCGGATGTTTGCAAGATAGAACTTCATATTTCTAGGTCACCTGCTAATTCATAAAATACTAAATAAAATGAACCACTTTAAACCAGTTAAGGGACAACTATGGCAACTCTTTTAAAATTGTATGTATGGCTTGCTCTTTTTGACAGAGTTTTTTGTTGTTGTTACTTTTGTTTCTCTTCCCCCTCTCCTACCTTTTATTTTTTTCACATAGCCACTGGGCTGTGCGAATGAGGCAAAGAGAGTTAAACAGAGTTTAATGAAAATTGTCATTTTTGTCAATGAATTGTTTAGCCAATTATTCTGTTCTTCAGCCCATCTGTGAAAGAATTCAATAGTGTCTGTAGGTTCTCAAGACTAATTATATATATTTTTAGTTCTCAAAATATTATTTCAAAGAAGGATATCCATATTCAGAATTATTTACTTTTTTTTTCATATATATTTTTTTAATATATTCATTTCTCAAATGTAATGGATACATATAAAATTTTTTTTTAATCAAACAATATGTTACACAATATATTTGGTTCATAGTAACGCATTCATACAGTATTTGTCCTTTTGTGTCTGGCTTGCTTCACTCAACATAATGTCCTCCAGGTTCATCCATGTTGCCATATGCTTTATGACTTCATTTCTTCTTACAACTGCATAATATTCCATCGTGTGAATAGACCACAGTTTGTTTATCCGTTCATCTGTTGGTGGACACCTGGGTTGTTTCCAACTTTTGGCAATGGTGAATAATGTTTCTTTGAACATCGGTGTGCAGATGTCTGTTTGTGTCACTCAGTTCTCAGTTCTTCTGGGTAGAAGTGGTATTGCAGGGTCACGTGGCAAGTCTATATTCAACTTCTTTGGGAAATGCCAAACAGTCCTCCATAGTGGTTGTACCATTCTGCATTCCGACCAACAGTGAAGAAGTGTTCCTATATCGCCACATCCTCTCCAACACTTGTAGTTCTCTGTCTTTTCAATAGTGGCCATTCTGATAGGTGTGAAATGATATCTCATTGTAGTTTAGATTTGCATTTTCCTAATCATGAGTGATGTTGAGCATTTCTTCATGTGTTTTTTTTTGCCATTTGTATTTCTTCTATGGAGAAATATCTATTCAAGTCTTTCACCCATTTTTTAATTGGGTCGTTTGTCTTTTTATTGTTGAGTTGTAACATCTCTTTATATATCCTGGATATTATACCCTTATCAGATATGTGATTTCCAAATATTTTTTCCCATTGAGTTGGCTGCCTTTTCACCCTTCTGACAAAGGTGCAAAAGTGTTTAATTTTGAGGAGGTCCCATTTATCTATTTTTTCTTTTCTTTCATTGCATGTGCTTTGGGTGTAAGGTCCAAGAAACCACCACCTACTACAAGGTCTTGAAGATGTTTCCCTACATTTTCTTCTAGTAGTTTTATGGTCCTGGCTTTTATATTTAGATCTTTGATCCATTTTGAGTTGATTCTTGTATAGGGGGTGAGATAGGGGTCCTCTTTCATTCTTTTGGTTATAGATATCCAGTTCTCCCAACACCATTTGTTGAAGAGACTGTTTTTTCCCATTAGTGTGGCCTTGGTAGGTTTATCAAAAACCAGTTGACTGTATCGGTGAGGATATATTTCTGGGTTCTCAATTCTATTCCACTGATCGATGTGTCTATCTTTATGCCAGTACCATGCTGTTTTGACCACTGTAGCTTTGTAACACGTTTCAAGATCAGGCAGTGAAAGAATTATTTACTTTTATATGAAGCAATCTGTTTTATAAATTTCGTCCTTTTCTCTTCTCCCATACACCAGAATTCTTTAAAAATTCAAAAGCTGATCATTTTGAATATCGTGGTGTTAGTTCATTGCTTATTATTCTTATACCTTTTGGCTTCCACATGTCATTGATTTACTTAATTATCCTCATTGGGTTATGGTTTTGTTGGGAAAAGGAGTTAAATTTCTTGTTTTAAAGATTGTTGGTATAGGAGATAAACCCATGTGAGAAGTTATTTTTTTAAAACTTAAGTCAGCATAAGTTAAGATATTATAGCACTGGATCAAGGTTTTGATAGACAGTCCTTTAAGGTTACTTAAGAATTGAGTTTAACTGGATTCCACTTAATTTGATGTCTTAATAAAGATCAATGAAAATTAATGATTTTATTAATATAACGTGTATATTTTTATATTTGTTACAATTCATCCTTGCTGATAGTAGATAAAGTAAAAAACATAAGTATCTATTGGGTGAAATAAATCAGTTTCATGAGTAAAATCTCTATTCAGAGTGTTTTAATCATCATAAATATAGTATCTGCAGATAATCCATAACAAAATAATTTGTGTTTCTGAAAACTCATATAAAATGTTATGTTTCATTTTAGGCAAACACAATTCTTCCTCATTCACATAGCCATCATTTGCACTGCTTGCCAACTCTAATGAATATGGCTGCATCCTTTGATATCCCTAAGGAAAAAAGATTGTAAGTTTCAGAGTTCTATCAATGCTTATGCTTGATATATTTAATATCTACTAAAATGCCCTTCTCATTTTATCTAAAAGGAGTATATCTAAGTTATGTTTGGAAATATTTTTAGGGAATCCTTACAGACAAGAGAGAAAATTAATAGTTCTCAAGATATTTAGTCATTTCTATTTTAGGCTACAAAGTATTATGACATAGTAAAATTACGTTTTCCTAACATGTTTTTGAACAAGGACATAGATTTTCTGCCAGATCACTAAAATGTTGTTTTTTAGGAATATTTTATGTTTTTAGCACAATTCAGACTTTTATTTGTCTATGCATTATTTCAAATTTACAAAAACTAACAATGTATTCTCTCTTATATTTGTGATTTAAAATGTTGGAATTTAGTAACTTGTATTATAGGCATAGAAGTAAGCTGAACTCTTAGTACTGAAGGAGATATTGCAAACATAGACTTTATAAACAAAACTTTCTATTGGAATTCCAGTGATAACATATATAATATTAAAAAAATAAAGGTGGGGAATTCAATAGGAAAGTGCTAGCAGGAATCTTTTTGATTGGTAAAGATTATATCTAGACCACGGGTATCATATTTTTCCCTGATGAGCAGAAAAACCTTCCTTCCATTCTCCCTTCCTCCCTCCCTTCCTTCCCTCCTCCCTTCCCTTCCCTCCTCCCTTCCCTTCCCTCCTCTCTTCCCTTCCCTCCTCCCTTCCCTCTTTCTCTCTTTCTCTCTCTTTCTCTCTCTCTCTCTTTTTCTTTCTTTCTTTTTCTTTCTTTTCCCTCCCTCCCTGCCCGCCGAGCGGATCGGAGGGGGGGCGCGGAGGCGGGCCGGGGGGGGCCGCCGCGGCGCGGGGCGG
>JAKSZT010054470.1:3283006-3352365 GCA_026826555.1 Tolypeutes matacus
CCTTCCTTCCTTCCTTCCTTCCTTCCTTCCTTCCTTCCTTGTGAAATGTAGTTTGTTAGCTGTTCAGAGCTATGATTTTTTGTTAATGGTTATAGTACACTCTCCAAATGTTTAGTCAGCTTTATTTATACAAAAGTACACCTATGGGCCTCACTATAAATAGTATTTGATTTATTAATTAAATTTAATTATGTCACTGAAAATACTGACAGACTAAATTGTCTTATAAACTAAGGACCAACTCAGTTCTGACTCTAGGCTTACATCAGTAGTAGTAGCTCTCAGCTTTTATTTTAGTAGTTTCATGATAGAAAATGTACTTTCCCAAAGCCTGGTGGACCTAAACTCTGGATCAAATTATGGCTATGTATTTCAAGGTTTATCAGGAATCAAAATTATCTCCAAAATTCCAGTGAAAGCCATCCTCTTCAAATAGTCTTTTTTCAGCTCAGTAAACTCTCTTTACTGGTAGAGTACATACTTGCCCATCCACACATTAAAAGTTTTTAAATTCAAAATCTGATTCATTTTTCGCAGAAGACTTGACTGCTACCAAATTCTTTTACATACCACAAACAATTAAATATTATTTTTAAAAAGATAACGTTTGCAGTTGCAGATCAGTAGGGAAAATAGAGACTATTCAATATTTGATAATCATTGATTATATGGGTGGGAAATGAAATTATATCCCATCCTCATATCATAAACAAAACTTAGTTTCATGTGGATTAAGGACTTAAATGTGAAAAGCAAAGTTTTAAAACTTTTATAGCAGAAAATATAGGAAGCTAGGTTTATAACCTTGTGGAAAGAGTTCATAAAACCAGTACGCAAGACAAAACATGGAACTCTGTAACACAGTGCACCCTGTTGTGGGTGATGGACTGTAGTTAATAGTATAAATATAAGAATGTTCTTTCATGAATTATAACAAATGTACAACACTAATCCAAATTGGTAATAATAGGGTGGTATATGGGAAAAATATACCTAATGTAAACTATTGACTCTAGTTAAACAGAAATACTTTAATATTCTTTCATCAGTTATAAAAAGGTACCACACTAATGCATAGTGTCAAAAATAGGGGGTATATGGGAACGTTGTATTTTTTACATGACTTCTCTGTAAGCCTACAACTTCTAATTTTTAAAAAAAGGATACAAAAACTGTCCACCATAGAAGAAAAGATCGGTAGATGCATGTTTGAGTCTAAATAATTAGTTTTTCTTTATAGATATCTGCAGTATTCTTGGTTTTCTTTGTGGCTTCAAGTTTGATTAAATAATTCACTTTTTAAAAACTAATACTCTCTAGCCTTGAATTTATTTAAGCTTTAATAGAATAATTTATCAAAGTAATATCTAAAATTATGCTAGCCTGGCACAGTATTAATTGAATTTTTTTTCTCATTAGGCGAGCCAGTGCAGCCTTAAATTGCTTAAAACGCTTCCATGAAATGAAGAAACGAGGACCTAAGCCTTATAGCCTTCATTTAGATCACATTATTCAGAAAGCAGTTGCAACACATCAGAAACGGGATCAGTATCTCCGAGTTCAGAAAGATATATTTGTTCTTAAGGTATTGACATGAAATCATGATTTTTAACTTACATAGTCTCCTAAATCTTAACCACTGCATTTGTAATTTTGTTCATGTGTATGCATTTTTAAATGACTTCCAAGTTTTATAATGACTTAGTTTATAAAGCTGTGTTTTGATTAACTTTTTAAAGCACAAAACCCTTGACGTTCTATCCTTAATTGAAAGATCTTTCATTTTGTTTTTGAAGTTTGAATTTAGTATTCTGATGTGAGAACAATTTGGCTTAGTTTTTCTTATTACTTTCTGTTGATTTTAGGATACAGAGGAAGCTCTCTTAGTGAACCTAAGAGATAGCCAAGTCCTTCAACATAAAGAGAATCTTGAGTGGAATTGGAATCTCATCGGGACCATTCTTAAGGTATGACAAGATGCTTCCTTGATTGTCTTCATTTTGTTATAATTATCTTCCTCAATGTTTGGGAATTGATAAATACATATATAACATATTATGTTTTTCTAGTGGCCAAATGTAAACCTAAGAAACTATAAAGATGAACAGTTACACAGGTATGTAAGAACTATTTTGTATTTAAATTTAAAGAACTTAGAGTTGAATTATATTATGCCTAATGCCTGCTAAAAGTAATCATTGGTGTTTTAAAATAAGGTTCAATAGATATATAAATACCTTTCTATATATAGTCTTATTTTATAACTAAAACACACAAGCTGTTTCTTTTTCTAGTTATTTACATTCTAGTTTTAGTTTTGGAAAAGATCAAGTAGTTGAGATCAAACTTTCTCAGGTTGGAGTAATGTCAACTGTGTAGTAGTCTCAGCCCTGGCGTATGAGGATAACGCAACAAGGACAGAGTGTTTCCCTTTCAAATTAGATGGCCATTTTAAATATAACATTTCTATATCCGCTAGCATCTGGCTAGCATCCTCCAACATTTACCAAACTGATGTTCTACACATTTTTTATAAAACATGCTAATGCTCACAGCATGTGCTTTGATCTGCTAGGCTGTTCTCTAATACATCCACATGTTTTAACGGCTTCTGAATTTAAACTAACCAACTACCAGTTCTGATCCCATTGGATAAAAGGGTCTTATTTTTGTGTTTTGGAAATTCATGTGATTAATACTATTATTTGATTGTATTCATGATATTTAACTTAGTATCTATATAAAGTTTTGAGAAGTATATAGAACATTTAAATTACATTGGAATAAAGAAACAAAGCACTCCTCAAGAACTTCATACTCTTTTATAACAGAGATGTCTCGTTCACCTTTCTTCCCCATCTCCTAATACTGGACCTGATACCTCTAATGCATGAAACTGAATTGAACTAAATTAGAAGGAAGCTGAGAACATAATGTTGAAAATTATAGCTTTGAAATAACATAAATTATGTCCATTATTTCATAAATTCATTTGCCTAAATTTTATTTGCAGCTTTTATGCCTGGCCTTTGCCTAATTGTGAAAGACTGACAAAATTATTGTGTGGTAACATTTGTTTACAGAGCCATGGGGCAAAGTTCTTCATAGAATACAATAAAAGGAAATTTACATCCAGCTGACTTCCTCATATTTATACAACCTTATCTTCTAGCTATGTTTTATCTGTACTTTTCTTGTCAGCATCTCTCCACTATTTTTTTCACGCATCTCACTCACCATAAAATTCTTATTCCACAAAGGTATCCTTTACAATGAATTTTTCATTTGTTTGTTGGATTGGTTTGGTGAAATTTATCAAAGATGTTTATTAAGTTTCTTGTCATTTACCCCAATGGTGCAGACCCAAAACATATTCTAATACTTATTATAACATAAGCTATGGTTAAGATTCTAAAATAATTGTTTGATTTCTTACTTTGTTGCTAATTTTATTTTAATCTTAGGTTTGTACGAAGACTACTTTATTTTTACAAGCCCAGCAGTAAATTATATGCCAATCTGGATCTGGATTTTTCCAAGTCCAAGCAGCTCACTGTTGTGGGTTGCCAGTTTACAGAATTTCTTCTTGAGTCTGAAGAGGTAAGCACTCTGAATATTTTCCCGGGTATATGTTTTTTATTGCATCTCCCGCCTTTCCCCACCTACTGTTTTGCTTGTATTTCTAAATATGCATAAGCTACATTTGGAAACTTAGAGGAGTGAGCTCAGACCTAGTTTTGAATTCTGGATTGGTCACTAGCTAGTTGTATGACTTTGGGCGAGTTTTTTGCATTCAATAAGACCTAGTTCACTCGTCTGTAAAATGGAAAATAATACCATCTTCATGCAGCATTGTGTTAAATAGGATTAAAAACAATAGCTTTGTTGTTTGGATGTGGCTCAGTGATTAATATCTTTTATTAGTAACTTCATCATCATCATTAAAGTTTATCTATTAAAAGGCATTAAATGCTTTTCCATCATGAACTCAATCTATTTGCTTTTAGGATGGTCAAGGATACTTAGAAGATCTAGTAAAAGATATTGTTCAGTGGCTCAATGCCTCATCTGGAATGAAACCTGAAAGAAGTCTTCAGAATAATGGTTTATTGACTACTCTTAGTCAACACTACTTTTTATTTATTGGTACACTTTCTTGCCACCCCCATGGAGTCAAAATGCTGGAAAAATGCAATGTATTCCAATGGTGAGCATCCATAGATTCTGTTTTCATTATATACCTAAACTTTGTTTTTAATGTCTTTGGAAATGATACGTTGGAAATGAAACACATGTCTATGTACGTGTGTTTGATAAGTTTTATTAAAATACAAGCAAGGGAAACGGATGTGGCTCAAGAGGTTCAGCGTCCATCTACCATATGGAGAGACCGGGGTTCGATCCCCGGTACCTCCCGGTAAAAAAAAAAAAAAAAAATACAAGCAAAAGTAAGATTTAATTAGAACTCCTGTGATGCTTTGCTACCTTTGGGTTTGTTGTGTTTTTTTTTAATCTTTTTTTTTCTTTTTGCTACCTTAGTTTATGTGATATTTGTCACTAAATGCTTTCTCTCAGAAATACCTTTCTTATATCAGGAATTAAGAAATACTTGTTGAATTCATGAATTAATGCAGTAATTTCTAATGACATCCATTATTTTCATTCTTTTTTTAGTCTCCTTAGTCTTTGCTCCTTAAAAAACCAGGATCACTTGCTGAAACTGACAGTGTCTAGCTTGGACTATAGCAGAGATGGATTGGCTAGAGTCATCCTTTCCAAAATCCTAACTGCAGCCACTGATGTGAGTATAGCAAAGTCAATAGAACCAATTAATTAAATATCTTACAGATTTTAGCTAGTAAAATTAATTATAAATTTAAGAATATATGTTGAAATTGGGATTACTTTAAATATTTATTTACTCCAAGGAACTCCATATGGAACCCATATGTTTTTAAAAAGGTGAAGAAGCAGCTAGATAGAAAGGGAAGTATATCTTTATTTTTGCACATAAAAATGTGTAAAAATATTCATATCAAGAGACGACCATCAGTTCCCTTTTAAAGTAGCAGAACTGTCCCAAAGAAAATCAAATAGACCATCTATGATGAAGTGATTTGTTGTTGTTGTTGTTATTGTTTTGGTAATGTTTTCATTTATCTTTATAGGCATGCAGGTTGTATGCAACAAAACATTTAAGGGTATTATTGAGAGCTAATGTTGAATTCTTCAGTAACTGGGGAATTGAGTTGCTGGTGACTCAGCTACATGATAAAAACAAAACGATTTCTTCTGAAGCTCTTGATATTCTTGATGAAGCATGTGAAGACAAGGTGAAGGTTCATTTTTTAATAACAGAATATTTAAACACAAGTTTTTATTAAATTATTTTAATAGGCAATTATGCAAGATTATAATTTTATAATATGGACATTGTGGAAACAAAGAACTTGCTATCTTTATGCAGTTGTTAATTTGTCTAATGATGATTTCTTTTAGGCCAATCTTCATGCTCTTATTCAGATGAAGCCAGCTTTATCCCACCTTGGAGACAAGGGCTTACTTCTCCTCCTGAGGTAAATTTTAAGTAAATGTTTCTTGCAGTTTTGTTTTCTCTTGTGTTCTATCTGACACTGTATATAAAACTGAATTTAAAGCTAAAGAGTTTATTCTTCAATATCTGGAAATGGGCCTATTTTAGAACATTGGACATCATTTAGTACCAGAACTCTATCTTTTTTATTGTTTTCCTAAATGTTTCTTTTTACATTTCCATGTCTCGTGGTTCATAACATTATTATGGTTGGGTTTTCATATTGTGAAAATTTATTTGTAATTAAAGGTCAAATTTTAGTTGACCTTTTGGTATGTGTTAGGAGTGAGCAATTCCCAAAGTGTTTTAGCAAATCCTTAAATATTTTTTGGACTTAATATTAAACTATTGCTTGTTTTAATTTACAGATTTCTTTCCATTCCAAAAGGGTTTTCCTATCTGAATGAAAGGGGTTATGTAGCAAAACAGCTGGAAAAATGGCACAAGGTAACTTCTTACTGATTAAGGTTCAATTTGTAGTTTTTGTTTGGGAAATACATTTGTGAATTTAGAAGATGATTTTTTATGTCATGAAGGTTTTGAAACTAATAAGGTTAAATATTTAAACATTTGTATGATGACAAGTCCTAAATTCTGTGTAATTACTTCCTAGTATTTTTAATATTTTATCCATTAAAAGGTACAATTATTTCTTTTATAGTGGAGTGTTGATTTGGTATACATTCTGTTGAAATTTTGCTTTCAGTTTAATTGATATTATCATATACTAGTATAATTTGGTAACTCTGTTTTTCTTGAGTTCCTTATTGTAGCCTACAATATTGCATGAACCCTTTTAAACTAAAACTAAAATAATTTTGCTAAATGAAGGAAGATTAAAAATCTGTTCTCCCCAAGCTCATATAATCATCTATTTAAACATCATTTTGGGGTGTTACTTTATGTAAATATGAGAACAAACTTCTGACTATCAGAGGTAATAAGGAAACCTAGTAAGATGGGATACGTTGAAGGTTTTACACAGCTTTTCCTAGCCTTTCTTGAGCTGATCACCACTGTGGCTTCATTATTTGTTTGTTTGTTTTATTTATTTATGAGGCATTTTGCATTGTCAGTGCATCTTGGAAACACATGGTCTAAATATTCCATGTCCAGTGCAAATGCTAAAGGAGTTTTAGATTTTCCAACATATCAGATCACTTATACACCTATTTCCCCTCCTTTGCTTAAATAATTACAAATTATTTTATTGCCTGTATTAAGCCAGATCTCATAACAGATTCTCATTTTTGAAAAATACTATAATTTTAAAGTATATACCTTCAGACATGGAATCTTTGAATAACTGATGAATTGGAGAACTGAGATGTGAGTTTTATTTCCTAAATAGAAGATATTTAAACCAATCACCACATTAAACTTGAGTGTCTTAGTATACAAATTATAATATTAGGAAATTAGCACCTATGGCACTGTGTTTTCACCTAGTTGGTACAGACTATAACTGCACTAACAAAGTCATGTGCAGTGTATTAGGGAACACACAGGAGGGGTTAATGTTTCTGTCTTAGGGATCAGCAAAAGGAATGTTGGATAGGCTCAGTAGAGGGTGTGATATTTGAAGTGGGTCTTGAATTGGAAGAAGGGTATTCAAAAAAGAGGGAGTAGAATAAATCTGTATAGATTATTGAAACTGTACAGACTTGCATAGAAAGGCCTATTGCAGAGTAGTTGAGGCTAGGATAAGTGGAGATTGGCAAGAGGAGGCTGGAATGGCAAATTAGATCTAGATTGTTGACGGCCTTGTAAGCTACATTATGTCATACTAAGAAGCATCAATTTTATAAGTAGAGGGCAATCACTGTAAGTGTTCAAAGGTGAGCATAGTCAGTAGTCAGGGCCAAGTTTTAGAAAGGTGATAGGTTGCAATGTAGAATTGGAAGTTTGATTGTCAAAGGGATATTCTAGAAATGTTGAGACCGGTTTGAATATAAGAGTTGATGAGGACCTGAACTTCTTCGGTGGTGGTGAGGTTGGTAGGCCAGGAGGAATACATTTTCTGGACATTTTTAAATAAGGTGGACAAGATTTATGGACTGAATGGAAGCAGTGAATAAGGAACCCAAAATGAATCTTAAGGTTTAAAAATTTTGAATGACTGTGTATATAATGAATCACCATTAAGAGATTGTGATTACAAAAAGTGCTTTGCAGGATGAGGATAATGAACTTTGAATATGTTGAATGGGTATTGCCTTGGGGTGACCAAGTGATGGTATTCAGGAAGATTTTGGAAATGTGGGTCTTTATGCTCAAGATGGCAATTTGGGAGTTAACAGTGTGTAGTAGTAGTTGAAACCGAAAGGAATGAGATTATCAGGGAAAATGTAAAGAACACAAAGGAAGAGAAAACTAATTGCTCCATAGAGAATACTCTGATTTCATTAGGGGAAGAAAAGGACACTGAGGAAAAAGTTATCAGAGAATGGTATAACTAAAGGAAGATTCAGGAAGGTGTGGCCAGCAGTACTGATTGTTTGGATAGGTCACATAGACAAATGCTAGAATACAGGCTTTTAAATTTGAGTTAGGCCACTGGTATATTTTGCTAGAGCAGTGTCAGGAGAAGGGTATATACAGACAGAAGCTGAATTGCAATTACATGTGGTCAGGTGGTAAACAGGAAGTGTAAAACTAAATGCAATGTAGTCTACTTGCTCAAATTAATTAGAGAAAGGGAGAATGGAAGGGAACTAATATATTGATTGCTTAGCATTGATCTAGTGCTTTTCTTGTATTACCTTATTTAATCCTCACAGCAACCCTATGAAATATATTCTATTATTGCTTTACAAATGAAAAAGTTGGGATTGAGAGGAGTAAACTAATTTAACGCACATCACAGAACTTGTAAATTTTTGTTTTTAAGGGAAGGGTAGATTAGAACCTATAAGCCAAGGGGAAAGAGCTAATGAGGTGGGAGTAACTAACAATTCAAAAGAGGACATAGTTGATGAATTCCTGACCAGGGAGAGGAATGTTATCAGAAGCACAGGTGAATAAATTAGTCTTAAGAAATAGAGGTAATTCTTCCAGTGAGAAAAGTAGAAGATTACAGGCTGGAGTATGTAAATCAGTTTGAAGATAAGAGGGAAGAAATCTTTTTTACTATTTTTGCTCACAGTTAACCCAGAGAGCTGGCTCTTCGGGCAGCTCTGAATTTATTAGTCTGGTTACACAGCACACATTAAATATCTGTTGGTGCTGGTGTGACCACAGATGTGGATACGACTGATTGCGTCTTCATTTTCTAGACTCCAGATGACCACTATTTTCTAGTACTTTCTACCAATTAGATTCTTCGGTTTCATAAATTTTGGTTAAATGCAAATTCTTTTCCTCTTTCAGTTTGCTATTAACTACTCTATTTGGACAGTTTTTACTTGAGATTGGTTTATGTCAGGGGTCAGCAAACTGTGGCCCCTGAGCCAAATCTAACCCACCACCTATTTTGGTATGGCCTGCTAAGAATGGTTTTCACATTTTTAAATGGTTGGGGGGAAAAATCAAAAGAAGAATAATACTTCAGGTCATATGAAAATTAAATGAAAATCATATTTCAGTATTCATAAATAAAGTTTTATTGACATATAGCCGTGCTTTTTTGTTTATTGTCTGTGGTTACTTTCTCTACAATGGCAGAGTTGAATAGTTGTGATTGAGTATGGTCTGAAAAACCTACAGTGTTTATTCTCTGGCTCTCTACAGAAAAAGTTTACCTGCCTGGGGTATAAGTGTTAACTCTGTAAGGATAGGACTGGAGAAGAAGGATAGAGACCTGTTGTAATAAATATATAGATGAATACTTATATTCATGACTGAAACCCTTGTAACTAAATCATTGTAACACATCACATAATTATGGTGGCAATTGGGTATTACCTTTCATCTTCTGAATCATGGATTCCTTTGCCAGTTACTACTATAGCAGTTGTATTGTTTTTTAAAGCATTTTACTTTGCTTTTGTACTTTGATGTTTTAATTATCTATAACTTATTTATTTATTTTTACTAAGCTGCACTCAGAAGAGTTTATATATAAAAAGTAACTACAAAAAAAAAAAAAAAAGTAACTATTCTTTCTCACCACTGCACCTTTCAGTTTGTTCTGTATGGTCATTTCTCCCTCCCCCTACATGAAATGTTGGGCAGATCTTAAAGCTTTTCTTATCAGCTAGTAAACAACTAGTCTCTTTCTCAAAGTAATAAAACATTCAGATCAGTATAATATTAAAATTCCAATCCCATTTAATGTAAAAAGTTTCCCCAGCCCAGGCCTCATACAGATTTAGAGACCTACAGTAGAAAAGAGGATATGGTCAATTTCATCACTTTTTGTTGCTCATTCTCCTACTCCATTTACCAGCTGCAGTTTTGAGTCTCTCCATGTTTGGAGTAGGTGGTGTGGGAGAAGGGGTGAGTGGTCAGGAGCAGTCTTACTCAATTAGTAATATTGTTATCTAACCCCTGATAACACCTCTGAGTGGTGAGATTTTAAATGTTGTTTCTTTTACTAGAGTGTTACTTTCATGGATTCCTCAAAGACATCACCACTGGGGATCTCTAATTTGCAGTTCTCTTGACAAGGGCAGTGGCTCCTCTGGCTGCCTACTTAAAATGCCTCCTGGTAGCTAGAAGGCCATCCATCAGTGGGGTCTCCTTGCTCCTCCAGGCTTGTCTTGAATCTTCAAGATGATTCACATTCATAACCGCTACCCTTTTGCTAGTGTTTTCCAAATGAATGGCACTGGTCAAAATATTAACTGGGCAGTACCACATGGGTATAACTACTCTTGTAGAAATCTCAAACCACCTGGCTTAATTTTACTTTTGTACTGAGATTTTCATGTATGGAAGAGAGTATTATGGGGGTGGTGGTGGTGGTGGTGGTGGTGGTGGTAGTAGTAGTAGTAGTAGTAGTAGTAGTAGTAATAGTAATAGTAATAGTAATAATAATAATTATGTGGTGATAGTGGTATAATTAAAACTGTCTATTATTATTGCAAAGTAAATATGGATCCTAAAGGAAGAGCAGAAAAAGTAAGTTTTTAGAGACTGTTAATAGGGAGTTAAAGTTACCCACCAAATGCACATAGTCTAAAATGTTATAGGATGAAAAATATGTCTCCCTATCCCCTTCTTCTGTCTTTTCTGAAGGTGATATCTGTTAACAGTTTCTTTCATATACACTCAGAAGTGTTATAAACTACATATTCTTCATTTAAAAATACAAATGAATTCGTTCCATTTATAACTGTATCTAACTTTTTCATTTAATAATATATCCTTGAAATCTTTTCAGAGTACATTTAGATCTACTCATTCTATTAAATGGTTGCAGAGTAGCATGTTATATGAACGTACCTTAGTTTATATAACCTTTCCTTTATTGATGGCTATTTAGATTGTTTTCAACTTTTTAGTTTTGTAAACAGTGTTTGGTGGGTATTCTTTGCATAAATCTATTGGATAAATTTCTACAAGTATAATTGCTGAATTGAAACATATATGTGAATTTAAATTTTGATGCTGTTAAAGTTGCTCTCCAAAGAGGTTGTATTGATTCCTTCTAGCAATTTAAGGTGGAAATCTTTTGTAATAAAGATGGCAGTGTGATCAACTCTCAGCTTAAAACATTTTACTTGGTTTTTCAAGTTTTAGTAGGAAAGGTTTTTTACATTTGACCTTATTTAAATCAGAGGGGAATGATTATTTCTTATGGAAAGGTGCTGAGGTGCTAGAACTCAATTAATTTCCTTTTAATAAAGTTTCTAATGAATATCTTAAGGGTTTAATATTAAGCTTTTTTTTTTTTCTTTAGTGGGGAAGGAGATTCAAATAAGATGAGAAAAAATTTTTTTACCTTTTTGGGCCCTAAAATTTTAATTGAAGAGGGGATAGAAAATATAAGCAGAAAGCTTTTGGGTAGACTAGAACATTGGCACTCATAATACCTTGCTCTACATTTCCAGATTTGCTAAGTTCCTGACATATTAGTGAATGTCATTAAACAGTATTGTTAAATGATTCTGTATAAAATTAAATATTAACTTATAATATTAATATTAACTTCTAGGAATATAATTCAAAATATGTTGACTTGATTGAAGAACAACTTAATGAAGCACTTACTACTTATCGGAAGCCTATTGATGGTGATAACTATGTTCGTCGGAGTAACCAAAGGTAGAGTCCAGTTAATGGAGCAATTTATTGCTAGTCCTCACATATCAAATTTAAAACCAGTTTGTAATAAATCATTATTTTCTAAAATTTTATGAGTCTTTGTATGTTCTATTTCTTACACTGACATAGTAAAAATCTCCTCAAAAGATTGCTCAAAATTTCCAGTGGCGTTCATAGCATGCTGAATTACCCTTACTGATATACATTCTGATATACTCCATGCTCTTAGCCCAGTCTACCTTTCTAGCCCCAGCACTTTTATTAGTATTCTGAGACCAGCTAGCTATTATTTTTTCAGAGAAATCCTCATCCCTTCCCACTTCCATACTTTTATTTATTTGGGGGAATTCAATCTAATTTTATTTCTCTAATATGTAATATTAATAGACTTTTAATTAGCATATTTTAAAGAGTCAGTAGGTATATCAATTCATCTTTATTATTTCTAGATTACAGCGTCCTCATGTCTACTTGCCTATACATCTTTATGGACAACTGGTACACCACAAAACAGGCTGTCATTTATTGGAAATACAGGTAAAATCATAATCTGCTTATTTTAAAGAGCTATCATGGTAAAAAGAATTTTTAAAATTGCTAAAATATTATCTTGCATAGAATGTACAAGGGACGGGACTGTCTAACACAGTGAACCATGTGGTAGAAGATGGACTGTGGTTAACAGTACAAATATGAGAGTGTTCTCTTATGAACTATAACAAATACACAATACTAATACATAGTGTTAATAATAGGGGGTGTTTGGAAAAAATACGCCAAGTGTACACTGTGGACCATGGTTAGTGGTAATAGTCTGATGGTGTTCTTTCATAATCTGTAACAAATGTTCCACAACAATGTAAGGTGTTGGTGGAGGGGGGGAATGTATGGGAATCCTACACAATATGCATGATTGTTTTGTAAGCTCACAACTTCTCTAGTAAAAAAAAATGAAAAAAGAAATGATAGAGAAAATAATACAACGTACAGAAGATATTTATAGCACACAAAAGAATGACATGGGTTTCTTGAACATATGGAGGGCTAATAAAATTAAATAGAAATTTGATCAAAAAAATAAAATGAAGTAACAATTATACATTAAAAAATATTATCTTGCAAAATCTTCTCAAAAACCTTAAATTTAGTAACATAATTGCTTTTAAAGTCATCTACCTTGTAATTGTCTTAGACATTCTATGTTTGTAATCCTTAGAAATATTATTGACTTGCATGCCAAGTCCCTGATTTGTTAACATGTGACCTTTTGCATAGCTAATTTGTTATGTAGAGTAAGCAACAGAGACGGTCTGAGTTCTTCCCTATATAGTTTAGGGTCTGAGTTCTTCCCTGTATAGTTTATCGGGGAAGTTCACTTCTCTTTGGTACACAACATACTGAAAAACAAGAGTTTCATTCTTCCTCTTCTTAGGAAGTTAAACTGACTCTGATACAGATTCAGTTCTCCTTGGTGAGCAACAAAACTTAAAATATATATTGCTGCTTGTTATTGCCTCACTATTCTCATATACTTAATGTAATGGGCTTACACAAGCAATTATATTTTTAGTATAGTATGTATACTGAATTTATGGCTGTGAATAAGTTTTGCAAGTGTTTTCAATAATTATAACCTTTTTCTTATTTTAGCAAAAGTTAAAAGAAATTTTTTGCGTGTGTCTGAACAATAGTAATCTAGCTGTTCCTTTCTATATCAGTGTTCATCTTAGGAGCACAATGTTTTTCATAAAAATATCTGTAGTTTTAATGTGTTCTTATGTCTATGAAGACTATTGCAGAAGGTATCTTTATATTAATGCTTTAAAAACATTCACTAAAGATTTAAACAATTTGCGTAGTGTTATTACCTAATATGTTCTTGGAAAATCTAAGCACTAATTTATTATTTTCTATTTAAAAGAAGTAATGATAATTATGGTCAACAGTTTTGTAAATTCAGGCACTTTGTTAAGCACTTTGTAGGTACTAATTCACTGAATCATTGAACCTTACGAGACAGATGCTGTTATTCTCCCTATTTTAGAGATGAGGAAAATGACATTTGGGGCAGTTAAGGAACTTGCTCAAGGCCACACAGCTAATAAGTGGTAAATCTAGAACATGAACCCAGAACCCATGCTTTAAAAACTATTTTAGAATTTTTAAAGGTGCAAAATAACTGAACTCAAACTTTAAATAGATTTCAAGAGGAAATAAGAAAATATGTAAAAAGGATGTTATATTATTACTCATGGAGTATTTTTTCTCTTCTCTCCAGAATATTATTACAGAACTCTGTCACAATGTTCGTACACCAGATTTGGATAAATGGGAAGAAATTAAAAAACTGAAAGCATCCCTTTGGGCCTTGGTTTGTAATAAACACTTAAATAAGATCTTTGTAATTTTTGAGATTTTCTTTTCCATTTTCCTCATTAATATTAAATAAATACAAATTATTTTATCTGGAACTTGCTCTTATATTTAATGTCCCAAGATCAGGATTGTTCCTGCAATTTAAATACTATTTTTATGCCAAAGAATAGATGGTTTCACTATTTTTTTTTTTTTTTGGTTTCAGTTTTCTTGCTAAGACAAATAGAACATTAATTAATTCCTAATGTTGCTTATTTGAAATTTTTGTTCTCCACATTTTTTCTCCCTTATAGATGGGTTTAAACTTGTTGGTTTGTTTGCTTTTTAATAGTCTCCCAAATCTCTTGAAAGAGTTACTCTTCTAAATATATTTTACATAAATGATTTTTGTTTTCTTTCAGGGAAATATTGGCTCCTCAAATTGGGGTCTCAATTTACTACAGGAAGAAAATGTGATTCCGGATATATTAAAACTTGCAAAACAGTGTGAGGTTCTTTCTGTCAGAGGGTATGTCATTTAACTCAGAAATCTTTCTGACGTATATATTGTTATTCACAAATGGTTGTGAGGGGAGGGAGAATATGATTCAGTGTAGTCCAGTATTGTAGTTTAGTATAACCATTCATTGAAAGTCTGAATGATGGAAAAATTTTTAATGCAGTAATAGACATTTTAAGGAACTCTTATTTAATATTATTCCATTTTTATTATAATAATATTGAAGTTTATCATGCAAATAGTGAAGTGTAGTGTCTAGGTGTGTGTGCTGTAAATAGTCCGAATACTGAAAATTGATGCCAGAAAAGCTAACATAGGTCTTTTTATTTCAGTGTAATTATTATTTTTATTAGATGGTTTTCATGTTATTTATTACTGCTAATTTACTCCTAACTGATTTTAATATTATTTTTCCACATGCTAAACAAATTTTAATGGCTTTCAAAGAAAATTCAAATATGTATATAACAAATTAATTATTCCATGGTTGTTTTAGAAATTCCAAGTTGGAATTGTAAACCTGTCATTACTACATCTTTTACAAACAGGACCTGTGTATATGTTCTTGGACTCATAGCCAAAACCAAACAAGGCTGTGATATTCTAAAATGTCACAACTGGGATGCAGTGAGGCACAGTCGTAGACATCTGTGGCCAGTGGTTCCAGATGATGTGGAGCAACTCTGTAATGAGCTGTCATCTATCCCAAGCACCCTAAGTTTGAACTCAGAGTCAACTAGCTCCAGACATAATAGTGAAAGTGAATCTGCACCATCGAGTGAGTATCATGACAGGCTCAGCTTAGTCAAAATTAACATTTGTATTTATAACTTCAAATTTTAAAAATATTTGTTACATTCCTAATTTATTTTTTTCTAAGGTAATTATTTGGGAGTACTAGCTTCTTGGAGAGTGCTTATTTTTTCACAACAGAGAGCGTAACTACCAGCCTACATTGTTCTCTACTTTTGCTTTCTTTTTTGTTTATGGGAAATCCTATATACGCAAGTATATAATAAGCTGTGCACTGGAAGAACTATTTCCTCTTTGTTTGATTATCAGAAAAGAGACAAGTCTAATAAGTAAATGTTTATTCATGTACCTTCTTCATTAACTTAGTCTTTTTACCCATTTTTCAGAGGTAGAGATTGTTGAACAAGAATATATTTGTTAAGGGATATTATTTTCATGTATTCATTTTTGAGAGAAACACTAAATTTTAAAAGTTAATTAAATAGTGAAATTAAATTATGTATAAAACGATTTGTGGTTTTTAGCCCTGTGCTTAATGCTCTTAGGTGTATAGAATTTATGACATGGGTCTTGATTTTAAGGATAGTGCACTATTTATTGAATTATATCTAATCAAATCTAAGATACCATAAATTATAAGGTATACTAGTATTTTATGTACCACTAAGAAAAAAGAAAATGCTTCCTGTTAAAACTGGGATACACTACTAATTGCAAGATGCATCCTGATTTCAGAGATGTTCAAATGTGAAAAATGTGCATCTTAGAATTGACCAAATATGGAGATATAACTTAACATGCAGATGCATTTAGAATTTTATTTTGTTCTCTTTCAAAATATATATTTGAAGTCATTTATGTTTATTCAACAGAGAAGTTAAAAATAGAATAAAATACTTTCGATATCAAAATAAAAGAATGTGACTTGGTTCTCTGTAAGTATATTTAGTTTAGACTTGGGAATTCATTTCTTAGAAGATGAATTCCTGCTGCCTATTGTGATTCGAAGAATAAACTACCAAGAATCTGTATCAATAAATAATTTGGCCCATAGACTGAATGTACTTGTCAGAGTTGTCAAGAATAATGCCAAATAATGACTACTGCTCAGAAGCTTGCATTGTTCCTGAATATTTTCTTGGAGTAGTTGTGATACATAAATGGAATATCTGTGCCTGAAACATGTCTTTTTCCTCATGTAATTTATTGAATTGGGGAAAAAAAGAAAGTTTAAAGAAGTTCAGCAAAAACTAATCTTATCAGAGCAGTTAAGTAATTATTTTGATGGTTGGCTCTAATGCCTGGTGGGCCTAAATTTGAATTGCAGTACTGCCACTTATTCTTTGGCATTAGTATTTCCCTTTAGATGAAATCTCTTTTAAGTAGGGAATCAAAGAACCATGTCCCTCAGGCTGTCTTCATGTATGAACAGTCATGTAAGCATTCATGATCAGGTTTCCCTTTTACATTTAATTTTATCCTGAATTTTGGAAGACTCATTAGAATACTCCAAAGATACAGGTCTCATGATTTTGTCATTTTTTTTTAACATAACCTTTATTAATCGACTCTTCAATCAGGTATGTTCATAATGGAGGATGACAGGTTTGGCAGCAGCTCTACGAGTACGTTTTTCCTTGACATCACCGAAGATACAGAGCCAGCATTTTATGAACGACCTGGACCTATAAAGGATAAAAATTCATTTCCTTTCTTTGCTTCCAGTAAACTTGTGAAGAATCGTATCTTAAATTCACTTACTTTACCTAATAAGAAACATCGTAGTAGCAGTGATCCAAAAGGAGGGAAACTGTCATCTGAAAATAAGACAACCAACAGACGAATCAGAACACTTACAGAGCCATCCAGTGTTGACTTTAATCATAGTGATGATTTCACACCCATATCAACAGTTCAGAAAACATTGCAATTAGAAACCTCATTTGTTGGGAATAAGCACATTGAAGACACTGGTAGCACTCCAAGTATTGGAGAGAATGACTTAAAATTCACCAAGGGTCTTGGTACAGAGAATCACAGAGAAAACACGAGCCGAGAGAGATTAGTTGTAGAAAGTTCAACGAGCTCACATATGAAGATACGTAGTCAAAGTTTTAATACAGACACTACAACAAGTGGCATAAGTTCAATGAGCTCAAGTCCTTCACGAGAAACAGTAGGTATTGATGCTACAACCATGGACACAGACTGTGGAAGTATGAGTACTGTGGTAAGTACTAAAACTGTTAAGACAAGCCACTATTTGATGCCACAGTCTAACCATCTGTCTCTCTCCAAATCAAACTCAGTGTCCCTGGTGCCTCCTGGTTCTTCTCATACACTTCCTAGAAGAGCACAGTCCCTTAAAGCACCCTCTCTTGCTACAATTAAAAGTCTAGCAGATTGTAACTTTAGTTACACAAGTTCTAGAGATGCCTTTGGCTACGCTACACTGAAAAGATTACAGCAACAAAGAATGCATCCATCTTTGTCTCATTCTGAAGCTTTGGCATCTCCAGCAAAAGATGTACTGTTTACTGATACCATCACCATGAAGGCCAACAGCTTTGAGTCAAGGTTGACACCAAGCAGGTGAGAAAATATACTTTTAAAGATGAACAATAGTAGTTGTATTTTAGAAGATTTAAATGAAAGCATTACCCAGGTTTTACATCTATATATACCTCAGAACTGACCTAATATAATTATTTACTCTGGTAGGTTATAAGCTCCTAGTTACCCGATATGATTTGAAATGGATTCTTGCAGCTGCGAGGGGGGACAAAGAAACTCCTTTAGGCCCTGAAAATAAACATATATGCTTTGCAAAGACACACAAGTCACAAGCTTTTTTTTATTTATTTCTCGCTTCTGCAAGGATCGATTTTAAAAAGAAGCATGTCGGGGGAATCAGGAGCTTAAGACCTACAATAACAAACAACCTTTTCAGGTAGGTCAATTTAAGGCCCCAAAGTTGACCTCTTTGGTTTTTTTTTTTTTTTTTTTTTAAAGATAACTGAGAATTTCAGTGAAATTATTTTCAGTTTGTTTTAAGAAGCTGTGATTATTAAATAGGACCGTAATAAGCACTGAATGAATTACTTGAGTAATTCAGAGTTCAGCAGCAATAGTTTCCCTTCACTCAAGGATATTTAGGGGATTTCTATGCTGTGTTTAAAAATTTAAGATTTTACTTTAAAAAGATCTGCAATGTTAAATTTGATTATTGAAAAGATTCCTGTACCTATAATTTGTTATTAGGCCAAGTACTTCTTTCTAAACAGCTTTCCTTAGTTTTAGATGATTTATTTATATTTTAAAATATGGATTACTATACTTGGAGTACTTAGAGAATAGTACCTAGCACATAGTAAGCACTCAATAAAAGTTTGAAATTATCACCATTATTATTATCATTATGGAAAGTTGTTTTTGAAGATGACAAAATATTAAGAATAGGAATTCCATAAAGTATGCAGTAATGTCTTATCTACATGGGACTCCCCAGCTTTGTCACCCTCATCAATGTAGAACAAAGCCAGGTAAACCTCTTTACAGCTCACCATTGTAAATCTATGCAGTAAAGTTTATGAATTTTATCCAAAAGGGGTACCTGTGGCTCACATTTGTTGCTTGTTGATATTCATTTGAACAAGCTTTGGATATCAGGTCTCTAGACCAATGGAAGTACAAATTAGCAGATTCTACTGGTAAGCACACTGCACCAGGAAAGGACAGCCAATAACCTTGATAATCAGAGGAGGAAACTTAAATATTACAACATAGTATTTGAGAACTTAGAGACCACAGCAGTCTGATATCATCCAATCAGGTGCAGTGAGTAGTATAGCACACCTAAATAAGCAGTAAGAGTACCATTATCTTAGAGCCTAGGACAATAATCACAAGTGCTGTTAACTCTGAACCATCCAGTTGGTTTATTTATATCTCATTGAAGTAGGCAGGGAAGAGTTTAATAGGCTTTAGAATAATTTCTGTACATGTTGATTTTATAGCATAGATAAAAAGTTTTGGTGCTTACAAGATTCATAAGGGCAAAACTGAAAAGATAGCTATTCTAAATCATTTACTCTCTAGTCATTCTGGATTTTTAGAATCTTATTTTCTATATTCTTTGTTAGAATAGGAGAAGGATATTTGAAAATTTTACTTCTGGAGATTTGTTTTTAATTTCTTGGGGGAGAAACAAACAAAAACATTTTAGAGGAGCAGGAATCTCTTGTAAAAAGTTTTGGAGGCATTAAAAAGATCTTTCATTGATTCTTCAAAATTTAGTGCCTACTGTGTACAAGGTTCCATGAGGAAAAAATTTAGTATGTCAATACTAATTTTCCTATTCCTACTTCTATCTCTGGGTCAGTTCCGAGAAAATGAAAATGATAGAAGATAACTACAAATTTACTTTAAAATAAGGGTTTGGAATCCTGGCTAAGATTTTTTTTCCCCCTGTAAATTTGAAATAGTAGGCATACTAATAACTGTGTGTAATGAATAGCACGAATCCACCAATCTTAATAATCATATCCCACTGAGATACTTCCTTTTGAATCTTGAGTTCTTTTCCTGGAACTAAGTGAATGAACTTGGACAAAGTCTTCTGAGCCTCAGTTGCCACATCTAGTGGAGATTGGGCTATATCAGTTGCTGTTTAAACACAGAAACCTTTTTTTTTTTTCCCCCCAGTAAAGTTCTATGGAAGCCCAATATGTAGAATAGATAAAAATGGAGCTACTCTGGTTGAATTGCAAATGCCCAGATGCATTCCACAAATTAAAAGTACAGTTTGTGGGCTATTGATGAAGTTTACCCATTGACTAAATGAGTTGACTTTAAATAAGTTCATTCAAATTCTTATTTGATCCTTAGAATAAACATGTAAGTGGTATTCTCAGTAAGGTAGGTATGTAGTATTCTCAACAGGGAAATAGTGTTTTTTCCAGTTATAAAGAACACTACACGTGTGGGCCTTCCTGATCACTTTCAAAGTGAGTGAGTCTTTTTTTTTTGCCAGTCTTTTTCCTAAATTTTCTTATTTTTAAGGGCCTAAAATAAATATGCTTTTATGTCTAAATGATGGATGAACATTTTTGTTTCATAAAGTAGAAAGTAAGAGTGGTATTTGCTATGATGATCTTAATTGCTACCGTTTATGAAGCATTTATTTTGTGTGTTTAACAAAATAATTTGTTTTAATATGAGGCTACATTAATACATTTGAAATGATTTGGTTTCTCAAATAGCAGTACACTTAAAAATGTAGAATCTTGCATAGTTCCCTATATATACAAAGCAGATCCCAGTACATGTTTTAGCATGCCTTTTGCATGAATAAGAATCTGTATGTGAGAAGTTTAACTTATGGAAATAATACTGTGTTTATTATGGAATCATTTGTAAGGTATTCATTGATGAAATATCAGTGTTTCATATAAAGCTATCTCTTACATTTATTTATAAATGAAACCAGTTTTGCTGTTTTGTGGCTGTCTTCTGTTATGTGACTCTTAAGCTGATAAAACTATTAAAGTTATCACCACATGAAGATTGATGAGTGATATTATTTTTCATAAATATAACATTAAATAGAATCAATAGAAATGTGCTTAAATGATAGCAAACCTTACCTTCTCAAATAATTGTGAAGGTAGGCCTTGAATCATACCTCTGACTTCTGAGATCAGTTTTCTCTTTTTACTTCTAGAGGTTAAACCTTGACATGCTATTAAAGGTAGCTTAAAACCCCTTCTGATCTTAAAATTCCATTGACGAAAATTGAATTGCCCACATTTTCACCTTTACTTGAGAGACCTTAACAGTTGTTTTTGGTAACAGTATTATCAATGAATTTGGTATATCAATTTATAATAGCTAAATATTTTTAAGTGTTTATATGTTCCCAGTAAACAAGATGGCACTGCTTAATTCTTGACTAACTACTTGTCTTTTATGAAGGTAAGTCATAATTTCCTTTTATCATTGATATTACAAATCAGTAAACTAATGCAGTTTTTTATGGTATTATAGGTTCATGAAAGCTTTAAGTTATGCTTCGTTAGATAAAGAAGATTTATTAAGTCCTATTAATCAAAACACACTGCAGCGATCCTCCTCAGTGAGGTCCATGGTGTCCAGTGCTACATACGGTAGCTCAGATGACTATATTGGTCTTGCTCTTCCAGTAGACATCAATGATATATTCCAGGTATCATCATAAATTTTCCTGTGAATTGGTTTCCTGATTTTTCATACTTTGTAACTGCTTACTAGAAATTTTAATTAGAGTGAACGCTAATTTTGGGGAAGGTGATTTTTTAAGGCAGTTTTATTTAAAGGAATTTTAAGATGAAAATTATATAACTTTTCTCAACTTTTCTGTGCTTTTTAATTTAGTATCTCCAGTTCCTCAGAACATTATCCTTCCTACTCTTCCTACGCTAACTCTGTATTTTTTCATTTCTTTATCAGTATATTCTCTGTAGAAATAAAAGTGAATTCCGAATCTTGTTTTTTAAGTCACTTTTGACTTATTCCTTACTTTTTAATCCTTGGTCCTATTTATCTCATACAGGGCAGCCACAGATGGTGCCTAGCCATATAAGATGGCTTTAATCCCATGAAATATCCACATGAAATACCATTTCTAAATGGTATATAATACCAAAGAATACACATTTGCTCAGAAGCCTAAAGACATTTTAGATAAATGGTAAAATAATTATTTTAATATCCATTTAACTCACCAAAAACATGATAAAGACTCTTAGGGTTATTTTGTCACGTTTTAGTAATTCAACCTTCTCCAGTGAATTTTTCATTGTAGGTTCATCTGGTATCAACTTAAATTGTATTTCATTTAATATTGCTAATATGCATAAAGTGGACTTCTTTTTAAAGCAGAATTTACCATGATTTATATCTATTTTAGGTAAAGGATATTCCCTATTTTCAGACAAAAAACATATCTCCACATGATGATCGAACTACAAGAGTGTTTGCCCATGATGCAGGAGGTAATGCATGGTCTTTGTTCTGATGAGACTCCTCTTTACATTTAAAAAAAAAAATCATAGCTTTTTATATTAGACTAACACTAAAAATTCATATATACCCACATTTGGGCCATACCAAAATAGACTCCACCTCTGCCTCCTCCCCTTGCGTGCAGTGCTAAGAGCCTGCCTCAGTGGGGAGAGTGCAGGTACTTTGCCTTCAGAATAATTTGCAGGACCCAAGCAAGCTTTTGGAGTACGCTTTTCTTCTTTCTTTCTCCCCCACCTCTCTCTGGAAAGAATATTTCACTTCTGAAACAAGCAAGACATGAAGCATCCCACCAAAGCCAAACCCCAATGGGCTGATGTGCATGTGCTGTCCTTTATTGCAGTTTATTCTGGGTCTATGTGGAATAGAAAGACAATTCTTCATTTGACTGGGAGGAAAGAAAAGAGAAGATTCCTTAGGGATTCCAAGGAGGACTAGGATGGCTGCTTCATGGAAGAAATAAGGATCTGAATTTCCAGTTATTGATCAGTCTCCTTTCTTTGTGAAAATAGAGAGGACTCATATGATAAAAGAATGAGGACTGGGTTGCACAAATCACATTTCAGTTGACAACTCAATGATCAGTTTACCGCAAAAAATAAAACAGTAGTTCTACATTATACCTCATCTGGAATGGATCCATTCTGCAGTTTTCAGCATAAGTCTAAAACAAAGGCACAAGCAGCTGGGCTAGCAGGTAACAAAGAGGCTATAAGCTCTGTGGATGGAAAAGGGAGGACAGAATACTCACTAGAAGATGTTACTTGAATTCTGAGAAGCAGTTTTGTAATACACAGGCAGCAGGAACACTGGCAGTGACATCTCTCAAATCAGACCATCCTCCAGGATTTCCAGATGATAAAAAACCAGGCTGAGAAAAGTAAAGTAGCTGTAAGTAGCTGAGTGGGGCTTCCACTGAACACATATGAGTGACTCCCACTATATTCTCAGACTGGAGAGTTTGAAGAGAAAGTGTACCCTGGGTCCATATTTATGTAAACAATGTATTCTGCTTGGAGCAGAAAAAGACTTTACCAGTGTGGAGTGTATATTCTTTACAAAATATAGCCAGGAAGCACATACATTGAGCCAGTTTAACTCTGTTCACTATAGGATCTTTACAGTTAAACAGATCTATCTACTATTGGGATAGGGAGATTTCTTGAAGTTTTGTTTTCTAATTATTATTATCAAATTGCACATGAAAAATAACAATTTTGCATTAGTCTAGCTTTTAAAAACTTTTTTCGTTAAAAAATACTTTTTTTTTTTTTAATTGGAAAAATTGTGAGTTTAAAGACAGTCATGCAGGATGTAAGGGATTCCCATATGCCAACCTATTATTAGCACCTTGCTTTAGTGTGGAACATTTGTTACAATTGATGAAATCACATTTTTATAATTATACTATTAACTATGGTCCATGGTTTATTTTAGGGTTCACTGTTTCTGTAGTTCAGTTCCATGGATATTTTATTTTATTTTATTTTATTTTATTTTATTTTATTTTATTTTATTTTATTTTATTATTTTATTTTATTTATTTATTTTATTTTATTTTATTTTTATTTATTTTATTTTATTTTATTTTATTTTATTTTATTTTATTTTATTCTGTTACCATATATATATAACCAAACATTTCCCCTCTTTAAAACCACATTCGCATATGTTTTAGGGCTGTTAATTACTTTGTGTTATGCTACCTTCACCACCATCCATTACCAAAACATTTCCATCATTCCAAATAGGAATCTTATAAATTTTAAGCTTTAGTTTCCCATTTTAACTATAAAACAAACTATATTCTCATGTTTAAGAGAAAACAGTTGCAGAACGTAAGGAGAAATCTTGAAAGTACAAGAAGAAAGGGACAAGGCAGAAAGTAGAAGAAACCAATAAAGTTCTGTGACATGCAGTCCTCTGCACTTCCTCCTCAGGCTCCAACTTTAAGATATTCAATATGTGTGCCACAGATGTTGTTACACCTATATTTATCCTCTTCCTATCTCATTGCTTCAGTATTTCTCTTCTATGTGTATATCACAGTAATATGGGGAGCTTATTAAAGGTATCTATCTATTCCCTCGACCTACCCCTGGAGAATTCTGATTGTATAAATTGGTCCTGCAATCTACACTTTAATCTAGTACCACATACCACCCTCATACAATTGATTCTGTTGAAGGAGATTTACTAACTACTGTTTGAGAAACTGCTATATTCTCTCCATTTTTATTATTTCTCACAAATCCCTGTTGTTTAGTTTTGAAGTAAAAAACCAACTGATTGAATACTAAGACAAACACATTTGTGTGAAACTTATGCCTGCTTTCTCACTGTGTGACAAGCCATAAAATGGTAATAGGATATCTTGGGACAGATTGCACCATATCCTTGGATTCACCTACAACATGGAAAGTCGCTGACATATTGCTAGATAACAGCTTTCAACTTGCGATGTACAGTTCGTTAAGACAGATGAACTGCTGTTTTCTCGTACAATGAAATTTTATATGTACTGAAGAAAAAGTCAAAAGTCAAGTCTATTTTTTTTTTTTTTTTTTTTTAAGATTTTATTTATTTATTCATTTATCCCCCCCCTTGCTGCTTGTGCTTGCTGGGTCAGCTAACCACGCCGTGCGGGCGGGCTTGCCTTCACCAGGAGGCCCCGGGAACCGAACCCGGGGCCTCCCATATGGTAAACGGGAACCCTACTGATTGAGCCACAGCCGCTTCCCTATTATTTTTATTTAATGGTTCCTACCCATTACTTTCCTATAAAAGAGTGACTTTGGTTATTGGTGTTTTTGGAAAACAAAAACTAAAACAAGGCTATAAAAATTCTTTTAAAAATGTTACACCAAAATAATTGTTTTAGTCAAATTAAACCACAGTAAAAGTTTGTGAAGGACTTAAGAAGGTGCATTTTCAACTATGTGTCCTGCCTCTCAAGAAGACCAAAACCAGACAGTTGTTTAAATTTTAAAAATGTGATACGTGAAACATCCATGACACTATTCTTCACAGATGGAAGAGACAACTGTTTGGGTTGAAGGTGAGGGAAAGAAAAGTACTTAAAAATTACATGATCTCTTACGAATTTTTGTTTGGGTTCAGGAGAAGGCTGAAAAAGTACTTAGAAATTATGTCATCTCTTGTGAATTTTAATATTTTAATGAATATATACATATAAGCCTTGGGATTTCCAGCTTCATAATCTTGATTATTTTTTAAGAGGTATCTTATACTCAGAACTATTACTTTTCTTTAGACAAATATTGACGATAATTGCAATGATGCCTTAATTGTATAAGCTTAATTTCCCATTTTGTATTTAAGATCTTTTATTAAAGTGATATAAACATACCTGCTCATTTTAGTTATTTTCATAATTTAAAGTAAATTATTCTTTTTTCTCCCCAGTTAAGGTTAGATTTTGAATCATAAAAAGTTCTGGTTTTCTTCCCTAATTTCTCTTCTTTAAAATTTCACATAGGTTAAGGCACCTTGAAAGAGAGGTATTATTATACTATATCGGATTATTTTATATTTACTTATGCACAGGTCTTCCATCTGGAACTGGAGGTCTTGTAAAAAACTCTTTTCACTTGCTGCGACAGCAGATGAGTCTTACGGAAATAATGAATTCAATCCATTCAGATGCTTCTCTGTTTTTAGAAAGTACAGAAGACACTGGACTACAGGAGCATACAGATGATAACTGCCTTTATTGTGTCTGTATCAAAATTCTGGGTTTCCAGCCCAGTAACCAACTAAGTGCAATATGTAGTCATTCAGGTGAGTGCTTATGTCCTTTGGGTTGAATCCACCTGAATTTGAATCTGCTTCATTCATAAATCATCCACCAGCTCTACTGATCATCCCTCCCTACCTCCATCTTAGTTCAGTCACTCAGTATCTTCTAGTTGGAGTGTTCGTGTTTCAGCCTCCAATTTGGGCCCCTTCCAACTCATCTTTCCTACTATGTCCTGGGATTAATCTGTTTTAAATTCTTTACTGGCTATTCATGCTAAGCATGCAGGACTCTTAGTGATCTATCCATGTAATATTTCACTCTTCCTCTATCTTATAATTGACACATCATTACAAACGACTTATGTTTTTGAACCAACTGTGCCCTTTTTCATGATTCTAGGCATGAAAAGCATATTTTCTCTACTGCTCCCTCCTTGCCTGTCTCCTTCCCACACATCCATGCAAGCACAAACACATACAAGTACACCTTATCTTACATGTCAGGAATATCTTACCTGTGAAGCTTTCTCTGACTCTCTGAGTCAGGTGTTGTAGTATTCCTCTCTGCTCTCGTTGCTGTTTGTACATAGCTATCTAGTGATAATTAAGATAATTATTACTTGTTTCTTTTCAAGTCAGTAAGTTCTTTCAGGGCATGGTCCATCATGTCTTTTCATTTTTATGTTTCCAATACGTAGCAACATACTGCTTTGCATAGTAGGTACTCAGTATGTATTTGGTGAGTACATTAAATGGAGCCAGATTCATCTTTTTCATAAGAATAAACAAGAGGCAAATATTAGCAATTTAAAGTTAGTATATATATATATATATGTATGTGTGTGTATTAAAGTGTTACCATAGATAATTTGCCTTAGTGAATATAATTTAGCCACCTTCAGAAAATCCTAGTGATGAGCAGAGTTCTCTGATTTACTCTACCAAATTCCTTCTAGTATTCTAATTCAGAGTTTACCAACTGATAGGTAGCAGCACACTGATGTGCCACAGGATATGAAGCTTCTCAATGGTTCCTTGTACCAGTGGGGCCTGAGTTTGACAAACCCATAGACTAGCCACTGTGAATAGCTCTGTGAATAGAGACTTGGTATACTATAATTATTTTCATTTTCTGTGAGTGAAAAATTTTGGGAAAGCAATATTCTGATGCATTACACAGTAGAGAAGATCTTCTTTTAAGTCATTTGGTTTATATACCGTTTATGATGTTTTTAGTACCAGTTAGTTCTGTCTTCATTTACTTAAATTCAACAAATACTTATAAAGCACTTACTATGCAGCTTTGCTAAACTGTTTTCCACTTACTTAACAAGAATCAGAAAACCAGCCCCCTAATTACCTAGTCAAAAGGCAGTCAGACTGTGATTAACGGTACAAATATGAGTGTTCTCTTATGAACTATAACAAATGTATAATACTAATGCATGGTGTTAATAACGGATGTTTGGGGAAAATATCCAAATGTATGCTATAGACTATAGTTGGTGGTAATAGTCTGATCATGTTCTCTCATAATCTGTAACAAATGTTCCACAACAGTGTAAGGTGTTGGTGGAGGGGTGATGTACAGGAATTCTGCACATTATGTGTGATTGTTTTGTAAACTCACAACTTCTCTAATAAAAAAAAAAAAAGCAGTCACAACTATTTTAATTTGTTTATAATTTGTAGCTGATAGAGTGATCAAGCCGAGTATTCTAAAGTTTGAGACTTGCGAAAGACATGGTGCAGTGTCAGAAAGGCTCTCCCCACAGCACAGCCATCATAGCCATTGCTTGTTCTTTTAGTGATAGGAGGTGTTCAGTTGAGTTGAGTAGGGTGAGTAAAATTTACCCATCTCAGAGATGGGAAGCAGGAGAGGCTAATTGTTAAAAAAGTTACTGAACTCATCATTCATGCATTCAGCATAACATTTATTACATAACTGCTGTGGGCTGAGCATTATACTAGAGGCTAGAAAAACAACTGTGAGGGAAAAAAAAAAAGACTGTTCCTCTGCCTTTTGAGCTCTAGTCCAGTTGGGAAAGAAATATATTGACTGATTATTCAAATATACCACAGTTGTAACAAGTACCATCAAAGATAGTTACACAGTACTAGCAAAGGATTATGGCCAAGTAGGCAGGTCAACGAAGAGATTTTTGAGAAATTATTATTGAACTGTAGTCTTAAACCAAGAACAGAAGCTTACTAAGTGAAGGCCAGAGTGTAGAGTTATACACAGATGGAACAGCATGAGCCAAAGGTCCTCTGATGGGAGCACGTAGTGGGAGTAGAAGGACACCTATGTGACTGGAGCTCATGCAAGAAAGGTACAAGATGAGCCTAGAGAGAGAAGCCGAAACCAGGGTATACAGAGCCCTTGCTACCCAAAGTGAGGTCAGTGGACCAGCAGCATCAGTATCTCCAGGAGTTTGTTAGAATGGCAAACTCTCAGGTTCTACCCCATGCTTACAAAATCAGAATCTATATTTTAGCAAGACTCCCAGGTTATTCATATGTCTAATAAAGTTTGAGGTGCATGCTAAAGGCCATAGTAAGGAATTTTTTTTATCAGGAAGAAGGTATCCCTGTTATCCATGGCAGATAACTCAAAAATAGTTTCTTTGCTGTTTGAACCATTATCATTTTGAAGTCATGTCAGGACTTGAACACAAGAAATTTCATTCTCTAAAACTTCCAATCTGGTGGTGGTGGTGATAGTTCAAAAATGTTAAAGCTCAGAGAATAAACCATTCGAATACAATAATACATTTTATTCTGTGTTTTGACACTGTCAGAGATATTCATGCATTGTGTGGTTCTAGTATGGAAGGGAAAATATTTTCCTTTCAAAATTTATATTATGCATTTCTTTTGGGTCTGATTTATACATACCACCAAATTTCCCCTAGTGTAGTTGAAATAAGTTTATGGACTAGTTAACCAACTTATGGTGGGAAACTTAATGAGTGTTTTGGACCAGTCCATCTGTGAAAGATGGGGCATTAGCAAAAAATCAACCAACTATAAAAAGGGATGGCAAGAGGATCAGTTTTAATGTCTAGATTATTAAATCAACAGTTTGTAAGAAGTAAGTAGAAACTACACTGAGTAGAGGAGGGACCCTAAGAGACAGTGGTGGTTTTTTAAATTATTTTAGCTGTAGAACACATGTTTCAGTCAAAATCTATGCAGCAGACTGATAATGTACAGATAAGGGTATTAAGGGAAGGGTGAGATGTGGCAGCCCATTCATTCCTTTCCAAGTGATAACCTTTAAAAAAGTCCCTGGAAATGCTAAGGCTCCAAGAAACACAGAAGACCACAAGGGTAAACAGTATAGCAGACAAGTGAGCTTTGAAATCAAGACGACTTAGTATTTAGTTGAAACTCTTCCACTTAATTAGTTATTTGTTCTTGAGCAAATTACTTAATCTTGCTGAGCTTTTGTTTTTGTTTAAATCTCTAAATGGGAATAATGATACCTCCCTTATGGTTTGTTTTGATCTTTAATAATATGCAAGGTTAGCATTCAGTAAGCTCTCAGTAAATGATAACTCACAGTAAATTGTTAGAAATAATATTCTCTCATATAAATTCCGATCATTGAGTTAACGTGGTCCCACTGTGCTTCTAAGAAAAATCTTGCTTACTTCCTTTTATATTTCTTTCTGTCCAGGTGAATTAGTTATTTGGTGATTATATATATTTAGAGACTCCTCACAGAAATTCTTAATTATTGCAAAAGCAATTCTATCAACATTTCCCATAGGCTGTTTTGGGGCTTGTTGCTTTCTCTTCCTTCCTTCTTCCCCTCCCCTCCCCTCCCCTAAAATTTTTAAACAAATCGGTTTTATTGATACATATTAATAATGCATAGATTCATCCAAAGTGTACAGTCAGTAGTATTTGGTATAATTACGTAGTTGTGCGTTCATCACTTCTGTCATTTTTAGAGCATTTTCATTATTTCAGTCATAATAAAAAACAGACAACAACAAACAAGAAAATTCTTCACCTCTCAATCTCCCCTGCTTCCCCTGCTATACATAGCTGCTATTTCTGGCTATTCTCACACACATATTTGTTTATTTTTAAGCAGCTTTTTTAAAAAATAGATTTATTTATTTATTTTTATTTATTTACTCCCTCCCCCCATTGTTTGCGCTCACTGTCTGCTGTGTCCATCCACTGTGTGCTCTCTGTCTGCTTGTCTTCTCTTTAGGAGGCACTGGGAATCAAACCTGGGATCTCCCATGTGGAAGAGAGGCACTCAGTCTCTTGAGGCACCTCAGCTCCCTGCTTTGTTGTGTCTCTCATTGTCTTTCCTCTTTGTGTCTCCTTGTTGCATCATCTTGTTGCGTCAGCTCACTGTGCCTGCACTTAGCGCCAGCTCGCTGTCTTGCTCATCTTCTCCAGGAGGCACCGTGAACCGAACCCGGGACCTCCTATGTGGTAGGCGGGAACTCAATCACTTGAGCCACATCTGCTTCCCTAAGCAGGTTTGAGATATATTCACATACCATACGATCTATCCAAACTGTATGATCAGTGCATTTATTTGGAGCCAGCTTTGTGCTGAGTTATATGGAATGAAGAAAGCATCCAATCTCTTTTGTTTAGGGTTGCGTATGTTCTATGCTTCTTGTTTCCATTTTTAATTAAAGCTAAGCTAGAATATTATTAATTAAAAGAGAAGAAACAATAAAAGCAAACATCTTTAGTTAAGAAACTGAACTTCAACCATATAGATAAAGCCATTTAGTTTATGGACAATACTTTTTATCCAAGTTGAAAATAACCTTGAAAAGAAATATCCTGAATAAAAGTATATTTAAGGTTCATTGCATGGAGTACTTCTTAAGAGAGGATGGAAAATATCCTCAATCTGTTATCCACAGGTTTGTTTTAAGCGGAATCATAGACATGTTCCACATACAAGAAATAGTAGGCCAGTGTGAGCTTTCCCCAATTCCAGGATGTTTCAGTTTCCTTATCCTACCAGTTAATAAATGGTACCCCAGTTCTGCCCACATGAACTCTGAAGTCTCCCATTGAACACATGTAATTATTTCATATTTTAAAACATTTATTCATATGGTTTAGCATGTTTCACCAAAAAAATACCCTATATAGTGAGAACCTTCTGTTATCATTATACTTATAATGCTGTTCCACATCTCCCAATGGGATAAACTAATTAGTTTGGAACCTACTGACAACTTTAGAAGTCAGGTACAAAGACAACAGGTTAGAAATGTTAGAAGACATCACTGGCTGAAGGTGAGGCTGAGGCTGAAATAAACTGATTTATGTATAACTTTTCAGAAATGTGTCAATTAAAAGAAGTGCACCTTTCACTGTAATTTGTTCCAGAATATTTTGTCATTACTCCTGGGTGGCTCATCAACTGAGTCTAACATATTCATCTCTTATCTGGCTATTTACTATTACTGAAGACATGAAAAATTGTTTTTAACTCCCTCTTTACTTCTCAAATCTTTTACTAATAGTTTTATTTAAAAAATCAACATGTAATTTAAGTAGCATTTTTACTTTCATGTGCCTGACAGATATATAATTTCCTTAGTAACAAAAATTTCAGGACTATACTAGTTCTTCTTTCCAAAGAACTGAAGCATTTTCTGCTCATATTATTTATATAGTAGTCTTAGGAAGTGCTCAGAGGTGAGATGAAATATTTCTATTTTGTGGAAACCAAGATAGGGAGAGGTAGTACGTGTTGGCATGAGTCTAATTTCCTGGGCCTTAAAAAATACAGCTTTTTTTCCCCTATGCTCTGGCAATGTGCTACGGTGGACAGAACACTAGACTAGTTATTAAGAGAACCTAAAGTCTTGTCCTTGTACTCAGTGTGTGTCTTCTCTCACCAAATCTATTTTCTTTCATAAAATGAAAACTTTAACTAATTTCCAAGATTTATTACAGCACTAAGATTGTGTGATTTTATAGGGTGTCCAGTGTCACTTCCCAAAAGGATAACCACTAAGACTTCCTGATATCTATTTGCTCAAGTCATTAGGTGACTTAATGTAAGAGCTCAGGAAAATTTTCAATAAAAAAATTATCAGTTGACCTCAAAATCTCATTTAGGAGTATCTTAGCAATGCATGGGTAGTATAGTCAATTTAATACTAAGGAATGAACTAAACTTTAGATAAGGCAAGGAAGTGTGATTCTTATAGTGGCACTTATTAAATGGGGTACAAAGCAAGTCATCGAATAATACATATAATCCCACTGATACATACACAGAGCAAGAAGAAGAAAAAATATAATATAGCAAAGGACCTGAAGTTATATAGGTATCAAACTTTTAACAGTATTTACCTATGGATAGGAATATTTAGGTGGGGTTGGGAGGAATGGTAGAGAGGGTAGATGAAAAGGTGCCTTCACTTTTTCTATATATATCTTTATTTGATATAATAAAATAATCACATATTCACATATTGCATTTTTAATTTAGGAAAATTAGGTCTAATTTATAAATGGCTTTAGAGTTCAACAAATTTCACTATTTGAGCAATCACCATCTGAACAGTCTGGATCTGCTTTGAAAATCTTCAATATGGAAAGTAATAGTTGAAAACTGGAAAGAAATTATAAGGAATCATCTCTTCAGTAGTATATAATGCAAGGATAGGAATTAAACCATCATGATAGTTTAATAGAAATAATTATTTTTTTTCTCAAGATCTTCAAGACATTCCATATTCTGATTGGTGTGAGCAGCCTATCCATAATCCCTTAGAAGTGGTTCCCTCTAAGTTTTCCGGAATTTCTGGATGCAGTGATGGGGTATCTCAAGAAGGCTCAGCCAGCAGCACCAAAAGCACAGAATTGCTTCTGGGTGAGTTTTCCGATTCAAATCTAAGCATCATTAATAAAACTATAATTAGATTTTTTCATAAATACTGTAAATAAAAGTTGTCTGAAAATCATGGCAAATCCATTTTAGGCATATTCAGCAGACTTTTAAATATTGCATCTGTATCAGCCACTGACATTTACCTTTTTAGTTGTCTGATTTCATTAGAAAGAGTTTTGCTCCCAAAGTGATTGACATGTTATGTGCAGTTTATCTCAGTGTTAAATATTTAACTAGGGAAGGTTAAAAAAAATTTCATGAATCATAATCGTTTTCTGTTGTAATATAGATAAAATATTTAACTTCACACTAAAATCTTTTTTTCAGGTGTTAAAACAATTCCAGATGATACACCAATGTGCCGTATACTCCTTCGAAAAGAAGTTCTAAGATTAGTCATTAATTTGAGTAGTTCAGTTTCAACTAAATGTCATGAAACTGGGCTTCTAACGTGAGTAAACTAGGGGCATAAGTATTATTTATTGTTTGTTTCTGCTTTGTGGTATAAAAGATATTTGAAATACTGCAAAAGCTAGACTAGTCAGCTTACATCAGTGGTTTTCAACTACATATCCGTGTGATCTAGATTTTCTTCATATACTTCAGTCAGAACAACAGTTAGCAACAGATTGACTGCAGAAACAGGAATAAGAATGCAGTTATTTCCTATTAAGCCAGACTTTAAAGAGATCTGCAAAAAATGTAAAGCAAAATCACTCTGCTCATTTGTTTTTGTTCTGGAAAATACAGTTATTTTTCCTTAAAATATATTTTATTTATGCTATGATTAAATGGGTATATATTTTTTGTTTTTTAATATATTTTTTAAAAAGACTTAGATTACATAAATGTTACATAAAAAGTATAGGGGATTCCTGTATGCCCCATTCCCTACTCCTCCCACATTTTCCCACATTAACAACATGGGTGTATTTTTTATTGAATTAATAAATATTTTTAAATGTTATCAGTTTTATCAAACATGCAATTATCAATGGCTGTAGCTCACAGAAAAACTTTTTGGAGTCCTCACTAATTTTTAAGAAGGTAAAGTTCTAAGACCAAAGAGTATAAGAAGACCTGATCTGTAAAAAATAAGCGATATTTTCATGGTTTAATTTTTTTTCATTACTTTTTCCTACTTTCTCTTTATAACATTTGCAGAATTTTTATCATATTTCTAACTTTTAGCCACATGATAAAAGGAAATTCAGACTCAATCTTCAGCATCTTTGATTTGTACTATTTGAAAGTGATTCTCAAAAGAAATGCACCTTATATTGTCTCCCGTGGAGCTTTTTAAAAAATTAATAACATAGATGCCAGGATCCCACAGGCCTCCTGGCCCAAAGCTCTAGGAGTGGGGCCTTAACCTGTCTACTTCTCCACCGTAACACCACAACTGATTCTGAGTTGTAATCCTAACTAAACTCATTTCTATTTTTGTAAATATAATAAGCTTTATTTTTATAAAGAGATTTTAGGTTACGAAAAAGTTACATCAAAAGTGTGAGGGATTCCCATGTAACCCCTTCCCTCTCCCATGTCATCCCCTGTTTTTTTAAATATAGCAGTACAATTTATTATGATGTATCTGTAAAAGCCATTCATTTGAAAAATGCACATTTAAAAAATGACTCACTTGTGGTAAGGGCTAACCTACCTACAGTAATAATCTAAAACATAAAACCGTCATTGTGACATTTATCAGTACTTCACATATCTAACAGATACAGAAGGAAACAACTACCATTGTTGTAACTTTCTTTAAAGCCAAAAACTTAAGCACAAATCAGAATTAAGAGAAACTTCAGAATGTTCACATTTGCATGCATTTTTGGCTGAACTTTCAAAGATTCCTCATAAAACAAAACCACAACTTTAAATCAAAATGAGCATTAAAAACATTTAGGCCTTGTGACAAACATACTGTACAGAAGCAAAGAAAACAGTGAATAGTAACAGCAGTGTATTTCTAGGAGAGAAAGCAATCACTTATTTCCTTTATCATAAAACGAAAGTCAATGAGTCAACATTTTAATAACACTGACCAATTTATTTACTAATCAAGAATTTGCTTTTCAAGTTGTGTCTTTAAAATGTATCTATCTATATATTTGGATTACATTTATACATCAAAAACATTTTGCTGGGAATTCTAATCTTAAGTATAAACCATAACTTTTCAAAGCATAGTCCAAACTATACAATAATGTTACCATTTAGATTTATATGCGTCATCTGAAAAACTTATTTTACAAACAGGAGTTTTGCCCTGTTTCTCCAGAATAAATGCCCCTATGTCTAAAACTTTAAATGAAATTTAAAAAGCCAGATTCAAATAATTCATGCTATGCATTTTCCTTCATCGGGCTTTGATAAAAACAGAGCCATCTGGTGTTCCAGCACCATCTTCCTTCTCAGTCACAGTCTCCACAACCCCAGAAGCAGACACAATAACCATTGTTTTCTTTGTTGAAGCTGTTCTGTTTCTCAGCAATAGCTGCACAAACAGCAACAATCTCATCACTTTCAAAGTCACAGTCAGGAATTGACTCTGGTGAGAAATCTGTTACTTCTGCTTGTGATTCACTCTTTTTAATCCTCTGTGCCACTTTCTACTGCGCCTGCAGTGTTCTTGCCCAAGAAAGATCTTCTTTCCATATTTCAGGGTTCATTGGATAGATGTGAAGGGCTACTAGAACACTTCATATTGCTTCATCCATTTTGTCCTTTGAATCTCTGTTGTTATATTGTTCTATTGTCTCTCTTATCATTTAGTTTAGCCTTCTTAATAATCTTCATAGAAATGAGTTTAGAAAAACTCTTCTCCACATCTCTCACCCATGTTTTTACCTTTCAGGCTGCAGCACTCTCTTTAGTATCTCTTGCAAATCTGGTCTTTTGGTAACATATTCTTTCAGTTTTTGTTTGTGAAGACTTTGAACTCACCCTCATTTTTGAAGGACAGCTTTGCCAGATACAGAATTCTTGGCTGGCAGTTTTTCTCTTTCAGTACCTTAAATACATCATACCACTGCCTTCTCTCTGTGGTTTTTGATGAGAGGTCTGCTCTTCATCTTATCGAGTTTCCCTTGTATGTGATGCTTTGCTTTTCTCTCACTGCTTTCAGAATTCTCTCTTTATCTCTGATATTTACCATTCTGAATAGTAGGTATCTCGGGGTAGGTCTATTCAGATTTATTCTTGCAGGTTTTTTGTTGTTGTATTTTAGGAGGTACTGGGGTTTGAACCTGGGACCTCATTTGTGGGAAGCAGGCGCTCAACCACTGAGCTACATCCACTCCCCCATTCGGATATATTCTGTTTGGGGTGCATTGTCCTTCTTGGAAATTGATATTTATGTCCTTCATAAAGGTTGGGAAGTTTTCAGTTATTACTTCAAATATTCTTTCTGCCCCTTTTCCATTCTCTTCTCCTTCTGGGACACCAGTAATGCAAAAGTTCTTGCATTTTGCATTGTCATTCAATTCCCTGAGACTTCATTCCATTTTTTCCATTCTCTTCTCTTTCTGTTCTCCTGTCTTTTCCAGTTCAGATGTTCTGTCCTCAATCACTAATTCTGTCATCAAGCAGTTCATATTTGCTCTTATGTACCTCTACTGTATTTTTAATCTCGTGTCTTTCATTCCCATAAGGTCTGTTACTTTTCTTTGTAGACTTTCAAATTGTTCTTTATGCTCACCCAGTGTCTTCTTACTATCCTTTATTTCTTTAGTCATATTTTCTTTAAATTGTTTGAAATGATTTACGAGAGTTATGTGATTATCACTGATTAATTGTTTTTAAATCCTGTATCTCTTCAGGATATTTGGTTTGTTCTTTTGGCTGGGCCATCTCTTCCTGTTTCCTAGTATGGCTTGTAATTTTTTGCTGATGTCCAGGCATCTGAATATGTTGGTGTATTTACTCTGATGGCTAATTTCAGTCTCTTGCCTATTGTTTCCACCCCCACAAGTCTTCTTTGATATTTGGTTCAACTTATTCTCAGTCTTTAAAATTGCCCAATTAAGTTTTCAGAATTAGGCCAGGGACTCACTAGTGGTAGACAGATTTTCTCCCAGGAGTTGGATACAGAGAGCATGGAGAACAATTTTTGTCCATGCAGTTTCCAGACTAGCCAGCAATTGGTGTTCATCAGTGCACCTTTCCATGGAGATGTTTCAGTCTGGGCTTTCCTTTGTTCCTTTGTTGAATCTCCAGATCGGAAATTCGGAGCAGGTTCTGCTCGCCAAATTCACTGAATAAAAGCACCCTGACCTCCCCTCCCTTTTCCCTTGAAACAGCTGACAGGGGGGAAGGTACCTGTTCCACTCTCATTCGGCTACAGTGAGCCAGGGGTTTTACCCCAGCCTTATATCTTGGGGTTGGGATAAGGGAGCCCTTCAAAGTTTGTTGTTTCGGCTTGTTCGTCTTTCTGTCCCTCCCCCTCCTGGGAGTTGTGTAGCACCGTCCTGTTCTGCTGACCCCAAAAATAGGTCCGTTGGACAGCTTTTGGTTCTTTCTCTGTTATTCTTGTGAGAGCATTCAGCTCTGCCTGTTAAGTTTGTGGCCATCTTCTCACAGTCCTCCCTCATTTCTATTTTAAAATTTAATTTTGAAAATATTTGAGTCATCCTAGACAGATAATAAATTTTGCAATTTCTCATGCCCAAGAAAAAAAGTTAGAATATTTCTAACTTTCCAGGAAACTTTCAAATTTTGAAACTTTAAAAGAAACAACCCAAAACTTAAAACAATCTAATTTAAGTGTGAAGTAACATTATTTAATATTTTATATTGTTGTGCCTTTACCTCATATATAGTTTAATCATATCTGATGGAAAATCTTTTAAAAGTGACTCTTTGGAGGAAAACTAGATAAACAGTCATTACAAGTTTTATCATATCATAGTCTTTTTTTTTTTTTTAGAATTAAAGAGAAGTATCCTCAAACATTTGATGACATATGCCTTTACTCTGAGGTTTCCCATTTGCTATCACACTGCACATTTAGACTTCCATGTCGGAGGTTCATACAAGAATTATTTCAAGATGTACAGTTTTTACAAGTAAGTAAATTTGTACTTCTGACAGTTATCTTCCAAGATTAATTCTGTGTTAGAATTGAGAGATTATATCCATTTATGTACTTGAATGTCATAAGCAATATACCATTTCTTTCCTAGATGCATGAAGAAGCAGAAGCTGTGTTAGCAACACCACCAAAGCAACCTATAGTTGATACATCTGCTGAATCCTGACCTCATATTTATGATGTTTATAGATTTATACTACATATATCCATATTTGTGCATTTCCTAAAAGTCTCAGAAGATGCTTTCTGGGTAGCAAAGACAGGAGTATCTTCTGCACACTGTTCCAGCCATTAGTGGTACATGAACAGTTGGAACTGCTGACATCCCTAACCAAAACAACTTCCTTCTCACCCCCGTTGAGCCCTTTGGGGGGTTCATTATTCATTACCACAGTTTTATGAGTTTTAGTTGCCATTGTATGCAAGAGCCAAGCACTGAATACCTGCCTAGGTTTTCTTTTTCTTTTTTTTCTCATTTTAAGAGCATAATGACAGTGGAACAATAATAGATGATATGGAGAAGCACCCTTCACACATTACTTCTGAATTACTTTTTTCTTTTCTGTTCTGTTCTATTCTGTTCTCTGTTTTTAGGGTAAATATAAAGACACTTTGTTTGTTAACTAATTTATGGAAACTAGGAATTGTGTCTCTAAGGCTGCATCCTGTTACCACAGTGGGGTGTGCTATAACTGCTGGTATTAGAGAGGGAAGTTTGGCCCTTCCACATTTTTCTTAATGTTTGTAACACTACTTCAGAGCTTTGTAACCTCAAAGCGGAAGAAGAACCTCAACAACCCGGGACTTATAAGTTATTTTTATGCTATTAGAATTGCATAAAGGTTCTTATTTGTTTTTCATCTCTTCAGCTTTGTTGCAATGTATTATAGACTATTTGAACCAATTAAGGTTTTTCACTACAGTTCCTGATTAAAATCAGAAAGTCATTTTGTAATTCAAGATAAAGTATTTTTCCATATGTAGAATGCATATACTTTCAGTGGACTTCTGTTTTCATTGACTTTCTATATCATTTTCTTAAATGGGAACTTGAACAAGCACTATTAATTTAGATCTAAAGCAAAAGAAAGCATTAAATAATTCTTGGAATCTCCTGAGGAAAAGATAAGTTTATCTACAATCATTCCATGGGAAAAGAAGAGCCATATTTCCTTTTGAAAAATCATTAATGAAACTGGTTATTAAGATTAAAAATTGTAGTGAAAAGCCTTAAGTACCAAATTTTAAAGCAGCAGTAATTTAATTTTTATACCAGTGTTCTTGTTTTGCACAAAATTAAATGCAGTGATAGGTGAGTTTATGAATACAGTAATTGCCTTTATTACATTTGTGAAGTTATTAAATTAATAAGGACAAGGGTTTTTTTGTTTTTTGGGGGGGTCATTATTGTTTGTTTAATTTGTATTTGTCTAAAGATATTTGGAAATCTTTACAGGAATTAAACATATATGCAAATTTGTATATAAAAATAGCATGGCCATCATCATTAGAATGCTTGTAAATTAAAGGATTATCTTTTTGAAATCTATATATAAATAGAAAAAATCCAGCTGGACTGATTAGGACCCTTTTTAAATTCATTTGTGTCTGCCATTTTTATGATTTCACATCAGCTTTGACATAGTCATAGCACATTGATCAATATTTTCCCATATTGCAGATCCTTTTTGTAATGAGTTAATTCTTTTGAGATCTCTGTAAAGAACCCTGTGAACTAGAAATCATAACACACAGAGATACGTTTCTTTTTTTTTACTGGCACTGAAAGTTTCTCTTGGGATGAAGCATTTCATCTCACTCATAACACCTCTTTGACTGCACTTCAGTGAATTGTTCTTATGTGCACTGGGTAGCAACTTACATTGTAACAAAGCAGATAAGGGCTGTAAGCTGCTGCTTATGTTAAAAAGTAGCTCTCTAGATTTTCTCATAAAAGCCCATTAAAGAGAAAACAAACTTTTTTTTTTCTTTCAATTTATCATGGAACCCATGTGTTTATTTAAATGTCAACAGTACTTCTAAGAACGTTGCCTATGTCACCGTGGTCTTTGGTCTTGGATAATTAAACTGCCTTTCCAGAGAACCAAATGTCAGAGATACTAGACCAAATAGTGGTTAAAAACTCCAAAGGAAATAATGTAGTAATCTTATTCTTAATGGGATTAACATATTTTAGACATTCATTTTAAACACTACCTCAGTTAATATAGAGTATAAAATCTGTGATTTAATCCCTCTAAAGTTAAACCAGTAATTAATTTTTATCACATATCTGCATCCTCATCCCCACACTCCTACCCCTGGTCAGCCTTCTGAAATTAAGGCTTTGTTATTATTAGCCTGAACAGTTTTTGACTATTACATTGAAAGACATTTATACGTCATCATATCTGCCTTTTGTACTTAGTTTGGGGAGACACTCAGAGCTTTGTGGTTATCAGTAAACTGAAAAAATAAAATGTCTACACTTAAATTTATAGTGCTATTTGGTTCATCCTTGGTTTCACTGACAGGTCTAATACATTTTGAGTACTTGGTTGTATAAAAGTAGACTTCTATGATGAAAAATGCTCACATGCCAGTGCCAAGTGATTAATTTATATGTTTAAAAATATTAAATTATAGCAGAAAAGGTTAGGAATGGTGCCGGTGGTAATAGAAATAGAGAAAATTATCTTTAAAGAATAATATTAACAGACTATAGAATACCAAAATAATGTCAGTACTGTAGTTTTTCAAGATTTTGGAATTAATCTTAGTCCATATAAATTTGTACTATTGGTAACAGAATAATTTGGAAGAATTTGAGCAGCTGTGCTGGTTGTAAACTGTGAATTTCTAATTGTAAAGTAAATTGTCATTTCTAATTGAAAAAAAATTTTAAGAATAGATTTCCTCACATACTAAGTAAATATTGATAAATAAGGAAAATAGAAATTTAATATTTGTAGAATATGGTCTAAAATGTCTTATCCTTTTATTTCCTGTTTATGCTTAGGGAGATTGAAGGGGTAAAAAGTTTGTTCTTCCTAATTAAAGTTTTTCTAATAAATATTGGTAGCACAAGGATATACTGCAAGTCAATGACTTTAAAAGAGGCTCTTTGAAGGTATATACATCATTATATTAGTTACTCTGTCATAATAATGCATATGAGCCCTTTTGGATTGAAGGCTTTACTAGTCCTTTGCTCTGTTACCTAGAGAGTTTTTTAGGGCATGTCACAATGGCAGAGTATTCAACAGTGAGTTGTCTGTGTTTACTTAGATTTGTCTACTGCTATTTATATAAAATTTTATTTTGTTCCATTCAAAGGATGCCTTTTATCCCTTTAAAGCACAGATCATTAAGCAATAAAAAACAAATATTCTGTCATTCAAATTATAACTGCAGTTATTTTTTTGCATGGTAAGAGTGAGGTGCTGATTTTGTGTGAGATGAGCTTTGTAAACTACCTTGAGATATTTCCTTTGGAGGTAAGGTTTTTTTCCCCATTAGTACTATGCTTCCAGTTTTGTCTCAAATTCACAATCCATGAAAACATGGGAAAAATAAAAGGTAAACTAAATTGAGAGAGACTTTTATGAAAAGAGCTGTTTGAAATGAGTGAACATTTCAAATTTTCCAAAATTTAAGTTGGGAAAGATCTCCATTGTCTCCCCATTCACAGAATACATTGTTACCATCTTAATTTCACCACAGTGAGAATTTCATTATAAAAGCATACCAGTGAAATCAAATAGCAATGCTTATCCAAGAACATTTAAATCTGTGAAAATCTTTCTAGAAGCATGCTTTTTTTTTTCTTTCAGTTCCAGGCTCCCAGGGTGTTTTTCATTCATAGTAGGTTTGATATGCCTTTTGGAGTATTTTCACAATGTAGGTGGATACCTATGCCACAAGCATGCACAAATTGCACATTTTGTTTGATTTTCCTTATAAAATATTTAATTTGAAAAATATAATTTATGCTAAAAAAAAAAAAGCATACCTTGCAATTCTGTCACTAAATAGTTTGATTCAGCACAAAATGCAACGTTTTGGGGTGGGGGGTTAAAAAATTTCATAGGTAAGTTGAAAAATGTTCCATTACTGGCCTGTCCAAAACCTTAAAGCTGCATTGTAAAACAAATGGTGTAAATTATTTCTAAAAAGTGGTAAGGGATTGTGGGGGGGAAAAAAACCCAACTGACAATGCTCCCTAACCACATGATTTCTTCTTTTTTTTAATTTAGTAATATGCTGCTACATTTTTGGAGGTTCTGGTGTTTGTAGGTCACTGAACAGACATTGAAATCTGATTTATATTGTATAACTGTAACATAGAAAGAAAAAGTATTTATATATTTTCCGTAAGAATATTTCATTGAGTTGTGTATAATTTAAATAAGATTTGTCCCCAAATGTTTTTGCTCACCTTGATTTTGTGTGTGTGTGTGGTTTTATCGTTTTTGTATAATGTGTACAGTTTATGTCAAGGGCATTAAAAGCCTCCTGAAGCATAATCTTATCAAAGGGATACATTGTTAATAAAATGGGCTTAAAATTCTTAAACTTTTGTTGTTGTTATTTGAAAATTTAAAACACTAAGGCCCTGATTTTGAGTGATGTACCACTGGCACTGATACCTGTGATTCCCAGTTAAGGTGACTTTAGGAACCACCAATTCAGTAACATAAGTGGGGGCTGTTCTAAATGTTTAAAAATAACTATTTTCACTTTCTTAAACATTCTTCGAAATTTAACCAAACATATTTACTCTTTTTTTTTTTTTTTATTTCAAATAATTATTATGAAAAGTTTGGAGAAATGGATCTATCTTTAGGCAGAATAGTTTTGAATTTTTTTAAGAAATAATATACAAACTAAGTGATGGTGACATTGACCATAGTGGCTTTTCTATGGGAGGTGTTCAGTTTCTTACGCATTAACTGAGCTGACCAGATAGATTAACCTACAGCCACCTACTGGCAAAAGAAAACACCATAAGGGAAAGTACCAAGCCTGGAGAATAAAATTCATCGTCAAAGCTAGGGAATGTCTCACTTTAAGAAAAAAATTTGTTGATTCAGATAGTTTGGGCTTCGTGTATATATTTCTGTATATCTTTCTTTCCATTGGCTGCTATATATATACAACAAAAATATAGTTAGCCCCCAAAATAAACTTTAAAAAGCAATTTTTATAGTCATTATGGAACCAATCTTTGAAAAAAGTCATAATGTAGATAAACTTTAAAAGTGTTTCATTTAGGGGGACGGATGTGGCTCAAATGGTTGGGTGTCTATCTCCCATATGGAGGGACCTGGGTTCGATACCCGGGACCTCCTGGTAAAAAAAAAAAGTGTTTCATTTAAAAGAATCTTTGGTATATAAAAATACTCCGAAATAAAGTACAATATTTCTGCATTGATTTTAAAAAAAATGAAACTAAAATATATTAAAACTTTTATAATGCTTATAGTACTAAGACAATGTTTTCTTAGTCCTTTAAATTCAGTATATCTGTAAGTTATCAGGTTGTAAACATGATTTTAATTGCTAATTCTAAAGGGTTTTAATCTTCTGTGGTATCTCTTCCAGAGTTTTAAAAGTTCTACTTTATGGAAAGTGCTTAATGTCTTTTGTAAGTTCTTTGAGATGAAAGTCAGCCTCTCTTTTCACAGAGCTCTTAGAGAAATATTAGATATTCAGTCTAATTCAACTTGATTTTTAAAATAAGAATTCACTATTAATTAGTATGGATTAGATGTTAAAATGCCAGCTAGCACCTTAAGCATGGTCCATGACTCTTCTGTGAAAAGGTCCCTCCTCCCAGCCTTTGCTGAATCATCACAGGACCTGCCCCCAACTGAGAACCATTCCATAGGCCGACGCAGTAGCCAGAAAGCATTTATGCCAGTGCTATCCACAATGCAAATATCCTGATATTTCTCAGGATTTATTATTAATTTCGCTTAAGTGCTGTTTTTTAAAGGAGTGATTGTTAGGAAAAAAAATAAGAGAAAAATATTTACAAAAGAAATGATTTGCTTCAAAATATAAGGAGGGGGTGTGGATGAGGCTGAATCAGCCATGGATTTGTGGCTCCCGAGGCTAGATGATTAAACTATTACGTCTATTTTGGTATATGTTTGAAATTTTCCATAAGTGTTTTTGAAACAAAAACACATGCATACAAATTCCAAAGTTTCTGAATGACAACCTCTTGAAGCTGTTAAGATGCCATATAGCATTGAAACTTAAGGTTTTAAAAACAAATTTATTTGGTTGTTACAAACATTGGAGAGGAATGTGTATAACCAAAGCTGCAGGACATACTGGTATTGTAAGCACAAAGTTATCTAGCCCAGCACTTCCTATTGGTATATTACCATATTTTAGAAGGTGTCTTTTTTTTTAAACAGATCAATTTTATTGATAATATATTCATAAACCTACAGTTCATCTAAAGTGTACAATCAGTGGTATTTGCCATAATCACATAGTTGTGCATTCATCACTTCAGTCATTATTAGAGCATTTCCATTATTTCAATAATACTAATCAACAACAACAACAAAGAAAATTCTTCACCCCTCAATCTCTGTGCTTCCCCCACCGTACACAGCTACTGTTTCTGGCTGTTCTATCCAAAGTGTATAATCAGTGGCTTTTAGTATAATCACGGTGTTGTGTATTCATCATCTCAAAAATTTTAGAACAATTTCATTATATTTCACTTAATATATTTAGTTCATAATAGGGCAATCATACAGTATTTGTTCTTTTGTGTCTGGCTTGCTTCACTCAACGTAATGTCTTCCAGGTTCATCCACATTGTCATGTTTCACAACTTCATTTCTTACTGCTGCATAATATTCCATCATGTGTATACTGCACAAATTTTATTCATCATTCATCAGTTGATGGACACCTGGGTTGTTTCCAACTTTTGGCTATCATAAATAATGCTGCTATGAACATTGGTGTGCAGACCTATTCATGTCACTGCTCTCAGTTCTGGGTATATACCTAGCAATGGGTATTGCCAAGTCCTATGGCAAGTGTATATTCAACTTCCTTAGGAACTGCCAAACAGTCCTCCGCAGTGGCTGTACCATTTTACATTCCCACCAACAATGAATAAACATTCCTATCTCTTCACATCCTCTCCAACATTTACAGTTTTCTGACTTTTTAATAGCAGCTAGTCTAATAGGTGTGAAATGCCATCTCGTAGTTTTCATTTGCATTTCCTTAATTGCTAGTTATGTTGAACATTTTTTCATGTGTTTCTGTCATTTGTATTTCTTCTTTGGACAGTTGTCTTTTCAAGTCTTTTGCCCATTTTTTAATTGTTTACTTTGTTGTATGATCTCCTTATATATCATAGATATTAAACCCATATCAGATATGTGATTGCCAAATATTTTCTCCCATTGAGTAGGCTGCCTTTTCACCCTTTTGAGGTGCAAAAGTGTTGAATTTTGAGGAGGTCCTTTTTATCTATTTTTTCTTTTGTTGCTCATGCTATGGGTATAAGGTTTAAGAAACTACCACCTACCACAAGATCTAGAAGATGTTTTCCTACATTTTCTTCTAGGAGTTTTATGGTGGTTTTTATATTTAAATCCTTGATCCATTTTGAGTTAATTTTTGTATAAAGTGTGAGATAGGGGTCTTCTTTCTTTCTTTTGGATATTGCTATCCAGTTCTCCCAGCACCGTTTGCTGAATAGACTGTTCTGGCCCAACTGGGTGGGCTTAACAGCCTTGTCAAAAATTGTTTGACTGTAGATGTGAGGGTCAGTTTCTGAGTTCTCGATTCAGTTCCATTGGTCAACCTGTCCTTATGCCAGTACCATGCTGTTTTTACCAATGTAGCTAGGTAATGTGCTTCAAAGTCAGTAAGTGAGAATCCTCCAACTTCGTTCTTTTTTAAGACATTTTTGCTCTTCAGGGTCCCTTACCCTTCCAAATAAATTTAATTATGAGCTTTTCGATTTTTGCAAAAAAGGCTGTTGGGATTTTTATTGGGATAGCGTTGAATCTGTAAATCAGTTTGAGTAGAATCGACATCTTTGCAATATTTTTTAGTCTTCCAATCCATGAACACAGAATGCCCTTCAATTTATTTGTCTTTACTTTATTTTAGCAATGTTTTGTAATTTTCTGAATACAGGTGTTCTATGTCCTTGGTTAAGTTTATTCCTAAATAAATGATTATTCTAGTCGCTGTTACAAATAGAATTTTTTTTCTGATTTCCTCCTCAGATTGCACATCCGTAGTGTATAGAAACACTATTGATTTTTGTGTATTAACTTGTATCTCGCCACTGTGCTGAACTCATCTGTTAATTCTAGTAGCTTTGTTGTGGATTTTTCAGGATTTTCTAGATAAACGACAATGTCATCAGTGAATAATGAACGTTTTACTTCTTCCTTTCCTATTTGGGTGTCTTCTTTGTATAGCCTAATTGCTGTAGAACTTCTAGCACAATATTGAATAATAATGACAGTGGGCATCCTTGTCTGGTTCCTGATCTCAGTGGGAAAGCTTTCAGTCTTTCACCATTGAGTACTATGCTAGCTGTAGGTTTTTCATATACGCCCTTTACCATATTGAGAAAGCTTCCTTCTACTCCTATCTTTTGGAGTGTTTTTATCAAGAAAGGGTGCTGTATTTGTCAAATGCCTTTTCTGCATCAAATGAGAGGATCATATGGTTTTTCTTCTTCAATTTATTAATGTGGTTTATTATACTAATTGATTTTCTTGTGTTGACCCACCCTTGCATACCTGGGATAAAACCCACTTGATCATGGTGTATAATTCTTTTAATGTGCTTTTGGATTCTGTTCGCAAGTATTTTGTTGAGTATTTTTGCATCTATATTCATTAGAGATATTGGTCTGAAATTTTCTTTTTTTGTAGTATCTTTATCTGGTTTTGGTATTAGGGTGATATTGGCTTCATAGAATGAGTTTGGTAGCATTCTTTCCTGTTCCATTTTTTGGAAGAGCTTGAGCAAGATGGCTATTAATTAATCTTTGAATGACTGGTAGAATTCATCTGTGAAGCCATCTCGTCCTGGGCTTTTCATCTTTCGGAGTTTTTTGATGACTGTTTCAATCTCTTCACTTGTAATTGGTTTGTTGAGATTTTCAGTTTCTTCTAAAGTCAGTTTAGGCAGTTGTGTTTTCAGGAATCTAGTCTACATTTACTAGTTTTTTGGCATACAGTTGTTTATAGTATCCTCTTATGATTTCTCTTATTTTTACAGGGTCATTGGTAATGTACCCTCTCTCATTTCTGATTTTATTGTTTTGTGTCTTCTCTCTCTTTTTTTTTGTCAGTCTAGCTAAGGGTTTGTCGATTTTGTTGATTTTCTCAAAGAACCAACTTTTGGTTTTGTTCATTAACTATTTTAGTTTTTTTAAAGTTCTCAATTTCATTGATTTCTGCTCTGATCTTGACTATTTCTTTCCTTCACTTGAATTGGGATTAGTTTGTTCCTTTTCTAGTTCTTCCAGGTATGCAGTTAGGGCATCAATTTTAGCTCTTCTTTTTTAATGTAAGCATTGAGGGCTATAAATTTCTCTCTCAACACTGTCTTTGCAGTGCCCCATAGTTTCCCCCCCCCCATAGGTTTTGATATGTTGTGTTCTCATTTTCATTTGTCCCAAGATATTTGCTGAATTCTCTTGCAATTTATTTGACCCACTGATTGGAGTGTATTGTTTAATCTCCATTTATTTATGAATTTTCCCTTTTTCTGTCCATTATTAATTTCCAGCATCATTCCATTATGATTAGAGAAGGTATTTTGTATAATTTCAATCTTTTTAAATTTATTGAGACTTGTCTTGTGACCCAACACATGATCTATCTTGGAGAAGGATCCATGAGCACTTGAAAAGAATGTATATCCTGCTGTTTTGGGGTGAAGTGCTATATAGATGTCTGTTAGGTCTAGTTCGTTTATCCTATTATTCAAGTTCTCTGTTTCTTTATCCTCAGTCCAGATGTTCATCCAATGCTGAGAGTGGTGTACTGAAGTCTCCAACTATTACTGTAGAGACATCTATTCCCTTCAGCTTTGCCAGTGTGTACGTCATGTATCTTGGGGCACTAATTGCTCATTTAAAATCTGTTTTGTCTGATATTAGTATCACTACTCCAGCTCTTTTTTGGTTACTTTTTGCATGGAAAATCAATTTCTAACACTTCACATTAAAAAAAAATTTTTTTTCTAAAATATACTTAAATTACATAAACTGTTACTTAAAAATATATAAGGGATTCCCATATGCCCCACTCCCCACAGCTCCCACTTTTCCCCACATTAACAACAACTTTCATTGGTGTGGTACATTCTTTACAATAGATGGACACATTTTGGAGTATTGCCACTAAGGATGGATTATAGTTTACATTGTAGTTTACACTCCCACTCAATTCTGTAGGTTATGGCAGGATATATAGTGGCCTGTATATGTCATTAAAGTGTGACTCAGGACTACTCCAAGTCCCGAGAGTGCCCCCATATTACACCTCTCCCTCCCTCTCCCTGCCCTCAGCACCCCCAGTGGCCACTGTCTCCACATCAATGATATAATTTCTTCCATTGCTAGAAACACAATAAGTCTGTGGTAGAATACCAGTAAGTCCTCTCTGGTCCATATTTTATTCCTAATCCTATGGATTCTGGGATGGTGATGTCCACTCCACCTCTAATTGAGAAGGGTTTTCAATCCCATATGGCTGATGGATGGGACTCTTTTGCTTGCAGTTGTAGACTCTCAGTTCCTTGGTGTGGTAGTTGTCCATCCTCACCTCCTTGTTAGTCGTCCTGGGTGAGTCCAATGCACTGGAGAGTAGGTGTTGCAACTCTGCTGAGGCTCAGGCCCCAGCTGGCACATGGACAGCCCAAAGATTCAGGTTTCTTGGACATACACCTACCAACTTCAGCATCAACTATAGGTTCAAATAGAAGGGATAGAAGAGATGTGTAAAGAAGTCACAACTGAGTCCAAGTCTCTCACACTTGGGAGCACAAACTCCAAAGTAGGGCCCACTGGCAAGGCACCAAACTCCAGAGCTATCTGCCATGACCGTAGGACATGGATGTCTCCAGAGCCCTCAGGAGCCCCACTATTTGGGGTAGTATCTCCTTTGGGAGTCTATGCAATCCTTCTGAAACGTGCATAAGTGTTGCCTCTGGGATGACCTCTCAACTCACATTGCAGTCTCTTAGCCATATAAACTCATTTGTCTTTACCTTTCCCCCCTTTTATTTGAGGTCTTTTTCCAGTTGTATTGCTAGCTGGTGCTTGGTAGTAATTCCTCTGTGCCAGGGAGGCTCATCCCCGCAAGTCATGTCCCACACTGGGGGGGGGGGGGGGAAGGTAATACATTTATATGCTGAGCTTGGCTTAGAGGCCTCATTTGAGCAACATGGAGGCTATCAGGAGGTAACTCTTAACACACCCTACAACACTAGGCTAAGCTGCAATTTCAAGAGCAAAGGCTCATAACCACAGTCGTCAATATCAAGGGTCCATCACTGGACCATCCTTCTTCACTAGTCATTGCCCCTGTATTCAGGGGATTGTTGCTGTTCTATTAGAGAATCTAATACTCTTGTATTGTTGCTGTTCTATTAGAGAATCAATACTCTTTCTGTTATTGTGTGAATCTCTACCCACTGTGACTGCCCCATGAACATTTGAACACATTTATATACCTTATATGTATGCCCAGGAGGACTTCCTCCCATGTATCCCCCATCACTGACTCCCCCACCAATAACCTTCCCCTGCCACAGTTGTAACCCTTCTGTGGTCCAAAACTTCTTCAAAAATGAAGCCAAGAATATCACCAAATACAATTAATACAAAAAAGAAATAATGATAGGTTTAAACATAAGTGAAATACATAATAATTTTAATAAACTGAAACTAAATTAAAATTTAAAAATTGGGGTATTAAAAAATGACAAATATTTTTTAAAATTTTTTGACATTTTGCCTTTCATCAGTGTAATATCTGTTGTCCTGTATGTACAGTGACATTTTCTTCCATTTCCTCCCTAGTGTCTTACTTTTTTTTTTTGTTTTGTCTTCAAAGAGGTTTTAGGTCACAGTAAAGTCACATGCAGAATATAGGGGACTTCCATATAACCAACATCCTCCCCCTTTTCCCCAGTCCCGTATTAATAACTTTTTTATGTTACAAAAATGTGGATGGTACATTTGTTACAACTGATGTGCAAAAATTGAAACATAGCTACTAACCATGGTCAATGGTTTACATTGTGATTTACATTTTAGACCATAGATTTTTATAAATTTTTGCTGAAATTTAACATGGCCTGTATCCAACAGTGTAAGATCATGCAGAACACTTCCATTGCCCCCTAAATACCTTCTCTTCCATCTATTCTATTCCTCCCTTCCCCTCCCCTCAGGGCCTACAACGACCACCAAGCTTTACTCCTTGAAGGACAAGATTCAGAGTTACTTGCAACAACACTGAGGGCTTGACACACTGATCTGTCCTCCCCTATTAGAAACCCCCCATGCTCTCGAGGGACACCACTATATCAGGCCTTCCCAGGATGAGAGTCCAACTCCTTCCCGCTCATTGTTTGGGTCTCCAACCACTGATATAACACAATATGACAAAATGGTCACTTGCACATTCTCTAGAGGACTGCCCCAGAGCATCCTGTCCTGAATTCACCCCATCCAATACCCTAGACCAGTAACTCTTCCTTGTCATATTGCCAAAAGAGCTTTCCCAAAATTGTAGTTTCAACCACATGCCTGCCAATCCCCGGTGTTGACATGCACCCTTCTCCAACCCTCCCCCCAGTTCAGTGGACCGTCCAACCCACAGTCCCCACCCTACCCTTCTGTCAAACTTGCACTGCCCAACCCAATAGTATCACTACACACCTGTCATATCCCTTCACTGCACAACTACCCACTTCCACCTTATCATAGGTTATGCCCGTGTGGGTGTTGGCTCACAAACTTCTTCTCCCTTTCTATTTCCTGTAAACCTATCTTCCATACTCTAGTTCTCTGACTCTGGTCAATTTGCTTAATTCACATCAGAGATGTCATGTAATATTTGTCCTTCAATGTCTGGCTTGCTTCACTCAACAAAAGGTCCTCAAGATTGATCCCTGTTACTCTGTGTGTTAATACTGTATTCCTTCTTACAGCTGAGTAATATTCCATTTATGTATATACCACATTTTGTTTATCCATTCGTCTGTTGATGGGCATTTGGGTTGATTCCAACTTTTGGCAATAGTGAATAATCCTGCTATGGACATTGGTGTGCATATCATCTGTTCATGTCCTTGCTCTCAATTCTTCTGGGTATAGACCCAGCAGTGGAATTGCTGGATCATATGGCAGATCTATAGTTAGTTTTTTGAGGAATTGCCAAACTGTCCTCCATAGTGGCTGGACTATTCTACATTCCCACCAGCAGTGGATGAGAGTTCCCCTTCTTCTACATCCTCTCCAACACTTGTAGTCCTCTTTTTTTAATGGCTGCCAGTCTAATGGGTGTAAGATGGTATCTCATTGTAGTTTTGATTTGCATTTCCCTAATAGCTAGTGAAGTTGAGCATCTTTTCATATGCTTTTTAGTCATTTGTATTTCTTCTTTGGAGAAGTGTCTGTTCAAATCACTTGCTGTCTTTTCACTTTCTTGACAAACTCCTTTGAGGTGCAAAAGTTTTTAATTTTGAGGAGGTCCCATTTATCTATTTTTCTTTTGCTATTCGTGTTTTGGGTGTGAAATTCATGAAAACATTTACTATTACAAGGTCCTATAGATGCTTCCCTACATTATCTTCCAAGGTCCTTATGGTCTTGGCTCTTATATTTAGATCTCTGATCCATCTTGAGTTGATTTTTGTATAAGATGCGAGACAGTGTTCCTCTCTCATTCTTTTGGATATGGATATGCATTTCTCCAAGCACCATTTGTTGCAGAGGCCATTCTCTCTCACTTGAGTGGGCTTGGTGGCCTTGTTGAATGTCAGATGATTGTATATGCATGGATCTATATCAGAACTTTCAATTCGGTTCCATTGGTTGGTATGTCTATCTTTATGCCAATACCATGCTGTTTTGACCCCTTTAGCTTTGTAGTATGTTTCAGAGTCAGGTAGTGTGATTCCTCCAGTTTCATTTTTCTTTTTCAATATATCTTTGGCTATTCGGGGCCTCTTGCCCTTCCAAATAAATTTCATAGTTAGTTTTTCCAATTCAGTGAAAAATGCTGTGTTGATTTTTATTGGAATTGCATTAAATCTGTAGATCAATTTGGGTAGGATAGACATGTTAATGATGTTTTGTCTTCCCATCCATGAACAGGGACTATTCTTCCATTTATTTAAGTCTTCTTTGATTTCCTTTAACAGTGTTGTGTAGTTTTCTATTTATAAGTCATTTACATCTATAGTTAAATTCATTCCTAGGTATTTGATTCTTTTAGTTGCTATTGTAAATAGGATTTTTTTCTTGATTTCCTCTTCAGATTGCTCTTATTCATGTACAGAAATGCTACTGATTTTTGCACATTGATCTTACAACCTGCGACTTGACTGGATTCATTTATAAGCTCTAGAAGCTGTGTTGTAGATTTCTCAGGGCTTTCTAGGTATAGGATCATGTCTTCTGCAAAAGTGAAATTTTGACTTTTTCCTTTCCAATTGGATGCCTTTTATATCTTTTTCTTGCCTAAGTGCTTGAGCAAGTACTTCCAACACAATGTTAAATAGAAGCGATGATAGTGGGCATCTTTTTCTTGTTCTCAATCTTAGAGGGGAAGATTTTAGGATTTCACCATTGATTATGATGTTAGCTGTGGGTTTTTCATATATACCCTTTATCATGTTGAGGAAGTTTCCTTCTATTCCTATGCTTTGCAGTGTTTTTATTAGGAAATGGTGCTGTATTTTGTCGAATGCTTTTTCTGCGTCTATAGAGATGATCATGTGCTTTTTTTTCTTTCGATCTGTTTATGTGGGATATTAAATTAACCAATTTTCTTATGTTGAACCATCCATGCATATCGGCAATGAAACACACTTGATCATGATGTATAATTTGTTTGATATATTGTTGAATATGACTGGCAAGTATTTTGTTGAGGATTTTAACATCTAGGTTCATTAGAGAGATTGGTCTATAGTTTTCCTTTCTTGTGGCATCTTTGTTTGGCTTTGGTATTAGGGTGATGTTGGCATCATAGAATGAGTTAGGCAATATTCCTTCTACTTCTATTTTTTGGAAGAGTTTAAGCAGGATTGGTGTTAGTTCTTTCTGGAATATTTGGTAGAATTCACCTGTGAAGCCATCTGGTCCTGGGCTCTTCTTGGTTGGGAGGTTTTTGATAACAAATTCAATCTCGTTACTTGTGATTGGTCTGTTGAGTTCATCAATTTCTTCTTTCATCAGTGTAGGCTGCTTATGTGTTTCTAGGAATTTGTCCGTTTCCTCTAAATTATCCTTCTTGTTGACATATAATTCAGTTTCCTCTCATGATATTCTTTATTTCAGTGGGATCAGTGGTGATATCCCCTTCCTTGTTTCTTATTTTGTTTATTTGCATCTTTACTCTTTTTTTCTTTGTTAGTCTAGCTAAGGATTTGTCAATTTTATTGATCTTCTTGAAGAATCAGCTTTTGGTTTTATTTTTTTCTAGTGCTTTCTTTCTATTTCATTTAGTTATACTCTATTTTATTTATTATTTTTTTTTTTTTAGTTATACTCTAATCTTTGTTATTTCCTTCTTTCTACTTCCTTTGGGGTTAGTTTGTTGTTCTTTTTCTAATTCCTCTAGGTGTGCAGGTAGGTCTTCGATTTTAGCTCTTTATTCTTTTTGATAAATACATTTATGGCTATGAATTTCCCTCTCAGAACAGCTTTTGCTGCATCCCATGGGTTTTGAAATGTTGTGTTGTCATTTTCATTTGTCTCAAGGTAGTTACTGATTTCTTTTGTAATTTCCTCCTTGACCCACGGTTTGTCTAAGAGTGTGTTGTTTAATTTCCATATCTTCTTTCCTAATCTGTTTCTCTGGCCTTTACTGATTTCCAGCATTATTCCATTGTGGTCAGAGAAATTACTTTGTATAATTTCAACCTTTCTGAATTCACTGAGAGTTGTTCTGTGGCCTAGTATATGGTCTATCTTGGAGAATGATCCATGTGCACTTGAGAAAAAAGTATATCCCGCTGTATTTGGGTGTAATGTTCTGTATATGTCTATTAGGTCCAGATCCTCCAATGTATTATTTAAAGTGTTTGTTTCTTTATTGATTCTCTGTCAAGATGTCCTGTCTAATGGTGACAATGGTGTATTAAAGTCCCCCACTATAATTGTAGAGGCATCTATTTCCCCACTTATCTTTTCCAGTGTTTGCCTCATGTATTTTGAGGCGCCCCAGTTAGGTTCATAAATGTTTATCGTTGTTCTTTCTTCTCGAAATATTACCCCTTTTACCAATATAAAGTATCTGTCTTTGTCTCTTAAACTAGTTTTGCATTTAAAGTCTATTTTTTCCGATATTAGTATAGCTACTCCCACTCTGTTTTGGTTGTTGTTTGCTTGTAAAATTGTTTTCCAGAAATTCACTTTTAGCATCCTTGAGTCCCTGGGTCTAAGGTGGGTTTCTTGTACACAGCATATAGTTGGGTCATTTTTTCTTATCCATTCTGCCAATCTCTGTCTCTTGACCAGTGAGTTTAATCCATTAACATTCAGTGTTATTACTGTTAAGGAATTACTTACATTAGCCATATTTTCTTTGGGTTTATGTATGTCATATGTTGTTTTTATTTCTCTTTTTTAAAACTTTTTGTTACACTCTCCTCCAACTCTCTGTCTCCTGTTTTTTCCTTACAACCTCTAGCACTCCCTTTAGTATTTCTTGAAGGACAGGTTTCTTTTTTGCATACTCTCTTAATTTCTCTTTATCTGTGAACATTTTGGATTCTCCACCATTTGAATGCCAGCTTTGCTGGATGGAAAATTCTTGGCTGGAAGTTTTTTTCCTTTAGCATTTGACTATGTCATATCACTGCCTTCTTGCTTCCATGGTTTCAGATGAAAGATGAGCACTTAATCTTATTGAGCTTCCCTTGTATGTGATGGCTCTCTTTTCTCTTGCTGCTTGAGAATTGAACAATTTGACAAGTATGTGTCTTGGAGTAAGCCTGTTGGGATTTATGCTGTTTGGGGTGCACTGCACTTCCTGGACATGTATATCCATCTCTTTCAATAGGGTTGGGAAGTTTTCAGCTATTATTCCTTCCAACACTCCTTCTGTCCCCTTTCCCTTCTCTTCTCCCTCTAGAATGCCTATAATGCATATGTTTGTGCATTTTATGTTGTCATTCAGATCCCTAAGTCCCTGCTGGATTTTTTCTACCTTTTTATCTATCTTTTCTACTATCTGTTTGATTTCAGATGTACTGTCTTTCACATTGCTAATTCTTTCCTCTGCCTGTTCAAACCTGCTGTTATGTGCTTCCAGAGTATTTTTTATTTCTTGGATTGTGCCTTTCATCACCATCATATCTGTTATCTTTTTATGTATGTTTACAATTTCTTCAGTATGTTCTCCCAGTGTTTTCTTAATATCCTTAATCTCTTCCTTCATTTCTTTAAGTTGGTTCATGATATTGGTTTGGACAGTTCTGATTAGTTGTTGCATGTTCTGCATCTCCTCCTGGTTTTTAGTTTGTTCATTGGACTGGTCCATTTCTTCCTGTTTCTTAGTATGGTTTCTAATTTTTTGTTGGGGTTTAGGCATCTCTTCATCTTGATGGGTTTATTCAGTTGATTGCTTTCTCTCTCTACTCTGGGGTTTTGTTTAGTTGCTGTTTTTGTGTGTGTGGGGGTAAGTTTTATCTTTGAGACTTTGTTCCTTGCTGTTGTCTATATTCCCTTGAAAGAAAGATTAGGGCCAGAGAAAAAGAAAGAGGTAAGAAGAGGAAAAAGTATAATAGTAATAATATAGCAAAAGGCAGAAGAGGAACCATATAAGACCTAGTGAAATGAATAATTAACTCATGTAAGAAGTGCAGAGGAATAAGAATAAAAAATTGGGGTACAAACAATGAAATGAAAAACCAAATAGAGATAAATATCTAGAATGAATTAACAGGCCAGAATGATAAGAAGAGAGGGAAAGAGAAAAGAAAAGACAATAAGAAAAAAAGTTTAAAAAAGAAACAAAACAGAATAGAGGAGATAGAATAAAAACAAGAAAAATTGAAGACTAAACAGAGGTGGCGTGTAAGAACAAAAACAGAAAGCAGAAGATAGGAAGATGAGGGAAGGAAAAGAATTAGGATAGGTAGACAAAATTGGTATACAAAAAATGGGAAAACAAAGGGAAGGGGGAAACAGCAAACAAGAAACAAGACAACAGCACCTAATTAAAAAAAGAAAAAAAAAAAAAAAAAACACGGCAGGAGCGGAGGGGTTGGGGGAGAACAAACACCAAACATTCAAGCAAGCAGTCAAACAAAAATTTAGGATACACAGCCTTCCCTCTTAGGCTCCTGAGGAGCTTCTCAGGCTGCCAGTGTTCATCAATCAATTACCCTGCAGCCTGCCCTCTGCAGATTTTGAATCAGGTTTTAGCAAATAAGCTAAGTTAAATTTTTAAAAAAGAACCTTTTTTAAAAAGAAAAATAGGAGACCCAAGAGAAGCTAATACAAAAATAATGTCTATGTGTTCCCTGTCCTGAAGTCACAGCTGGGTGTTTGATAACCCGGTGGATCACTAAGGAGAGCTGGGAATTGAACCAGAGACCTTGTATATTTAAAGTGGTGACTCCTTTCTTGTTGGGTCAGTTAACTAGAGAGCTGTCCAGTTACTTTCCCTAGGGCAGGTTTAACTCTGCAGTTGGGTAGATTCCTGCTGATTAGGAGCCTGTCTGTCCCTGCCCCCTTTCTATTCTTATTGCTTTCTCTCTCAGGGCAGCAGGATTCAATGCCTGTGTGATTGGATGCCCCCTCACCTCTCCTGATCAGGTTGAGTTCCCTTCTGAAATTCAAATGGGACCCTGGTGTCTGAACTCACTGCAGAGAAATGACTCTCAACCTTCTTCTAGACCTCCCCTTCCAACCCTTCACTTTTAACCTGGTTGTGTCCTTACATCTGAGGTGAGTCTCTTGTAGACAACATATAGACAGCTCATATTTTTAAATCCATTCTATCAGTCTGTGTCTTTTGATTGGGGAGTTCAAGTCATTAACATTCAATGTTGTAACTGTAAAGGCATTACTTACTTCATCCATTTTGACCTTTGGCTTTCTGTTGTCATATCATACTCTATCTTTTTACCCTTTCTAATATTCTTCATTTCTACACTCTTCTCCAAGTGTCTTACCCTTGTTTTTCCCTTTCAGGCTGCAGCACTCCCTTTAGTATCTCTTGTAATTCTGGTCTTTTGGTAACATATTCTTTCAGTTTTTGTTTGTCTATGAAGACTTTGAACTCACCCTCATTTTTAAAGGACAGCTTTGCTGGATATAGAATTCTTGGCTGGCAGTTTGCCAATACCTTAAATACATCATACCACTTTCTTCTCTCCTCCATGGTTTCTGATGAGAGGTCAGCACTTAATCTTATTGCATTTCCCTTGTATGTGATGCTTTTCTTTCTCTTGCTGCTTTCAAAATATTCTCTTTATCTCTTATATTTGTCATTCTGAATAGTAGGTATCTTGGGGTAGTTCTCTTTGTGTTTGTTCTGTTTGGTTTATGTTGTCCTTCTTGGGTATTGCTATTTATGTCTTTCATAAGAGTAGGGAAGTTTTCAGTCATTATTTCCTCAAGTATTCTTTCTTCCCCTTTTCCATTTTCTTCTCCTTGTGGGACGCTGATAATGTGTATGTTTTTGTGTTTCACATTGTCGTTCAATTCCCTGAGACCCTGTTCCATTTTTTCCATTCTCTTCTCTTTCTGTTCTCCTGTCTTTTCCAGTTCAGATGTTCTGTCTTCAAAATCACTAATTCTGTCTTCAAGCAGTTCAAATCTGTTCTCATGTGCCTCTAATGTGTTTTTAATTTCATCCATCGTGTCTTTCATTCCCATAAGGTCAGTAACTTTTCTTTGCAGACTTTCAAGTTGTTCTTTATGCTCACCCAGTGTCTTCTTATCTTATCTTTATCTCTTTAGTCATATTTTCTTTCAATTCTTTAAAATGATTTATGAGAGTTGTGTAATTACTGTCTTAAATCCTGTATCTCTTCTGGATATTTGTTCTTTTGGCTGGGCCAGCTCTTCCTGTTTCCTAGTATGGCTTGTAATTTTTTTGCTGATGTCTAGGCATCTGATATGTTGGTGAATTTACTCTGATGGCCAATTTCTCTCTCTTCCCTATTGTTATTATTTTTTCACAGCTCTTTGATATTTGGTTCAACTTATCCTAAGTCTTTAAAATTCCCCTCTTAAGTCACCAAAGTCATGTCAGGTACTCACTAGTGGGGCTCAGACTTTCACCCAGGGGTGAGATAAAGAAAGCCCTAAAAACAATTTCTGTCTATGTACTTTCCAGACTTGCCAGCAGATGGCGCTCGGTTTTCCTTTGTTTTTGTCTGGCCAGATCCAAGAGTCAAAGCAGGCTACGCTGGCCGAATTCACTGAAGTAAAACCCCCCTGACTCCCCTCCTTTTCCCTTGTAACAGCTGGCAGGGAGGAAGACATCTGTTCTCCTTTCAGTCATCTGAAGTGATCCAGGGATTTTACCCCCGCTGAATATCTCAGTCATCAGGAAGGGAGCCCTTCCCAGCAGCTGGGAGGTTGAGTAACTCACAGTTTGTTGTTTTGGCTTCTTTGTCTCTCTGTCCCTCACCCTCCTGGGAGTTGTGAAGCACTGTCTGGTCTGCTGACCCCCAAAACAGGTCCCTCAGCAGCCTTTGGTTCTTTCTCCATTGTTTTTGTGAGAGCTGAGTCGTATCTGGCTAATCTGATGCCATGTTCCCACAATTCCTTAGACGGTTTCTTCTTAGGCCAATAATTCTCAAAGTTTAGTACGCAGAATGTCTGGGAGCTGATCAAAAATATAGCTTCTACGCCCTACACTCCAGAGATTCTGATTTGGAGGTTTGGAAAGGGACCCAGTAATTTACATTTTTAGTAAGCTCATGAAGTAACTTATCAGCTACACTGAGTAACTAAGATTTTCATTTTGTTGAGCTATGTAAAACCCAAAACAATGTGATGGTGAAATATTTTAATTAAAGTTTGTTACAATGAAAATGATTAAGGTTTTGTGGATTATTTCTTAAAGGAAATCCATAAGAAAAATACTATTTACAAATCAGTCATCAGTCATTGGCAATTCAGTATACAAGCTTTAAATGGAAAAATATCATAACAGAGGAGTGTAAATGATCACAATACTGGCCACAAAGGCTTCTTACTGGCTCTAAAGACTTCTCAGAATGATTAGACTAATAAAGATACTCACTTATGCTATGTTAAGAGCACATAACCAGTTTTTTCAGCAAAAGGCTTGATATATGTAGGGAAACAGTTGAACAGGCTGAACAGAAGCACTGGTTTCTGTAGGTGTGTTTAGGCCAGTTGGCAGCCACATTATTTTGAGAATATGAATACTTCATCTCTTTTCATAGTGTTAAATGGAACAGTGTGAGGTACTTGGTACCAGAGGCATAAGCCTAGGCAGAGTCATTTCCACCACACTGACAGAGACAGCAAAACAAAAAGGAACTCCTATTCATGCTTATTTTAAGATGTGGTAAATAAACACTAGAGGTTGACATGAGGTGGAAGAGGAAGGAGCACATATTGAACACCTGTTATGTACCAGGAACAAAGCTGCTCCTGAGCCAATATAGAATTTCCCACTCCATATAACTATTCTTATTGTTATATCAAAATTATATTCAACAATGAAGTTTCATTTTGATATTTTAGCATAATAGGAATAAAGATGAGACAATGAGGGTGTTATCTTGGCCCAGACAACGTATTGTACAGCCCAAAGAACACTAAGTGAAAACAGGTCATTTATAATTTTTTTTTTTTTGGGGGGGAGAGGAACTGCTAGATGATATATTTTACTTTTTTCTATCCTGAGGTAGTTGTCAAAAACTGTGGTAGAAGACTGGCATCTACTAAGCAAGAGCACTATTATCTTGACACTAAATCAGGAGTTCCTTGCCAACCCCATTTTTAACTGTGATAAGCTAGACAGAGGGAGAATCATGGGAATCTTATTGACTCATTCGTACATCTTACCTATTAGATAAGGTCTAAGCCCCCTCACCCCCCAAAGCCAAAGTTAATTTTACTGTGTCAATGACCTATATCACTTCAAGGCAAGTCTTAAAATCTTGTTGGGTCCCAAACATCTGTGACTTCTTCATTAAACACGTTCAGGATAAATTTACATTGATAACTTATGCTTTAGTAATCTTGCCATAAACAGATCTTCTAGGACACTGGGGTCTGTGGTGTGGCTAATGCCTCTCACTGTGCCAAGTGCCAGGTCTACTGTTAGACAAACAGCAGCAAAGTAAATATCTTCACATGATCTGTGATGCTATTTCATAGCTTTCCATAGCTTCTGGCCTTTGAAATCTGATAAGATTTTAGTGGGCTTATATGAATCAGACCTGCAAATGGTGAGAGACTAAGCCCTTATTGCCTGGCAGCATAAAGGAATGAAATGGATATGCTGATTAGCTGTACAGTTCACTTTGATGTGAAAGGGTAATTGAGGAGAGGCTGCTATTCTCATTTGGGGGAGGTGAAGCCAGACCCAGTGGCAATGCCATTTGCATTTTATACTCTGAAGGAGGTGCTGGTGGGTTGGTTGGAAGACCGTCTTTGTCTCCAGACAATGGTGAAGCCATTTGGGACACATAATTCAAACCAGTTTCTCCAGTTGGAGTTTCTTCCAGGGAGTTCATGTAGTTTGTTTCTAGTGTTTGTAGTAAATTTTCAGGTGGGTTCAGTACTCCCAGGGGACTTGGTAAAGTTGCAGGGGATACTGGGATATGGGCACAAGAACCAGAGTCAGAAGCTGCCTGACTATAGGTAAAGTTCTCAAAACAGATGCAAGGCCCAGGGCCTGAGTAATTCTTTCCTGATGGAAGGATATACAGGTAGACAGGTTTAGTAAATTCTGTTTCTGTGAGTGACTTCCTAGTGCCAAAGAACTGTATCTTTCTCCCTTCTGGTTTGTTTATAACTTCAATCTCATCCGGAATACAGTCGTTGATGTTCATTATTGTTAGGTGAGTGTTCTCCTGGACAGGAAACAAAAAAAATATGTACATATAAACATAAATGTGTGTGTGTGTCTATAAAAGTAAAATAAATTTGTGAAATGAACTCAGAGCTTCACTTTTGTTCGTGTTTCATTTTGTTCAGTTAACCAGAGTGGGTGCTGAAAATCTAAAGATTTCCCCTGACAGAAGAAACCAAAGCTCAATGCACCTATTTCATGACTGTGGCAGCAGAGGTGGTTTTTGCTTTGTTATATTTTCCCGAGGAGCTATAGGAAAGTATGATTATGACACCCCCAAACTCTGGATTGGCCTTTAATAAATGCATAGCATACATACAATTTCTCAACATTTTACCTTGGATTTGATTACTGACAGCACACTGCTCTTGTAAGGGTCTGGGATTTCAGGATAACACTTCTCCTTCATCCTACAATAACAGTGAAAATTAGACCGAATTTTGTAAAATAATGAAATAGTTAAGAGCGCAAACTCTGGAGTCAGATTCCTGGGTACTAATCCTGGCCCCAGCACTTATAACTGTGTGAGGTTGGGCAAGGCACTTAACTGTTCCATGCTTTAATTCCTCATTGGGAATGGAGCTAATTAGGGCACTTAAAGTGTTGTTATGAGGATGAAATCCGTTATATGTAAAGCACTTAGAACACTGACAAACACGTAGTGACATAAATGTTAGCCATTACTATGATTATTAGGAAAAACTTTTGCAATCTCTCTATTTTAAAAGGTTATTTTACTCATATATTGACTAGAAAAATAAAATTGTGAAATGAATTATATACTCTCACCTAAACCTCCTTTGCCCTTTTCCTTTCTAGCACTTTTTTCCAGAATATTCAATATCAATTCTGTTTTATTAAATTCCTTTTTAGATTTTTCTCTGACTCTCTTCTTGAATAAAAATCTTCCTCAAACACTTACCACTGACTTTTCAAGTAGCACACGATCATGATGAGCAAAACACAGAAAATCATGGGGAGTATGATAGGTAACAGTATACGGGCTGAGAAAGAAAAAGAAAGGGATAGATTTTTTTCATTTTAAAAAATGTTATTGAAGTATAGCATTCATACATGAACATACATAAACAATAAGTGAATAGTAAAAGTTGTGAACTTACAAAACAAACATGCATAACATATAGGGTTCCCATTCATCACCCCACTACCAACCCTTGCATTGTTATGGAGCATTTGTTACAAATATTGAAAGAGTATCATCAAAATATCACTACTAACTATAGTCCATATCTTATATTTGGTGTATTTTCCCCAACCCACCTTATTATTAACACCCTGTGTTAGTATTATATATTTCTTATAGTTCTTGAGAGAAAGTTCTCATATTTGTTCTGTTAACCACAGTCTATCTTCCACCACAGGATTCCCTGTGTTATACAGTCCCATGCCTTGTACAGTCTATTCAAAGTGTACCCTCAGTGGCTCTCATTTTCATTGTAGAGTTATGCTGTCATTGCCTCAGTCACTTTTAGAACGCTTTCATTATTCCGGAAGGAAAAATCACATGCCCTCTTACACCCCCCAGTGTTTATCCTTAAAATTGATATATCTTCCTTGCCATTGCTGCAAAGATATCACAATATTACTGTTAACTATCGTCCACAAGTCACATTAGTTGTAATTTTCCCATGTATCACCATATTCTTAACACTTTGTAATAGAAGAACATTCTTCTATAAAGAAAGGGATATTTTTAATGAGTACTTTTCCCTCCTCAAAGAAATAAAAATAAGTTAAGGTTGAGAGAAATTTCACATGGTTATTATTCTTCAAATATGTATTTATGTAAGATGCAATATGAGTTCCTTCTGATTAGGTGGGGGGAAGACAACCAACCAATAGAGGGGGTCATTTGTCATCAATGCCTTTAGACCCCAACTTGTTACCTTTCTACCTCTTCTGATAGATTGGCTCGTTATTCCCAATTCTTTGCTGTAGACCCATCAGCATAAAAATAAATATTTGTTGTATGCCACTGAGATTTCAAGGTTTTCTCTTGCACATCAAATAGTGACCAATGCACCCTTCCAAGTGTAAGATAAAATCACCAGAATATATCTTAATCTGCAATAATCCTTCTAGGTTTATTTCTCAGAGATCTCAGCTGGTGCTTTATTTTCTTAAATGCTCATCTTCCTGTTCCCACTGCTTGAAATTTGCCCAATTAATAATTCGGCTGGGTTAGTAAGCACCCTCTTTTGCAAATGCAGGTTGCTCTGGGAAGGTGGGGGCCCATGGTCATTCACACGTAAATATGACTTTGTTCAATCCACCTGCCTCCCTGCCCTCCCTCCATCCCTCCTCAGTCCAACACTTGTCTGTCCTGGAAGGAATGGAGTTTAATTTGGGGACAGGACAGTGGCAAATGATGTTAGAGATGTGTAAGGGGAGGGCAGGACTGGGTAGATGTCCGAGGCGGCTCCGGGCCCTGGAGGAAAGTACAACAGAAAGGTGACAAAGTACCAGAGTAGGCCCCTCATGTGGCCCAAAATTAAGCCTGACCTAAAGAAAGGGGAAGGAAACTCTCTTCCTGACTATATCTTGCTCTCAAGATCAATACTTTTGACTACTACAGTTGGTTTTAAAATTTGGTGGAATTATGGATTTATAATGTATTTGAGAGTAAGCCTGGGAAAAAAAGCTAAAACCAAAATAAAAGAATGGATTATTTTAAAAGGTACTGAGAATGAGCATTTATGCACACTATTTCCATTTCAGTGTTATAATTGTTTGCATTTCTATCCTTTTTATTGTTTAATTACCCAGCCTCAATTAGCACAAGCCAGTATTTCTTATTCCCATTCAGTGAGATCTGAGGTACAGTTAATTGGATGCTTGTCCAATATTCTCTCCATTAAGAAACCAAGTAAGGTCTCTGTCACTGAAGCTGTAAATATTTCAATTTTTTTTCTGATAATAATCAGTAAAGCCACAAGCCAAGGCTAATGAGGTTTAAAATGAAAAAGAGAGATAAATGAAACCTAGAAAATAGACTTCAAGATAATTCATATATATAAGCATGTTTGTGCATAAGCAGGACTGTGTGTGTGTGTGCGTGTATATACACACACACAGATAGCTACCAGCCAAGTAAACTGCAAAGTTGGAAGAAAAATAACCTAAAAATAAATGAACTCCAAATGGCAAGAAAGTTCACATAATGTAAATCATTGGCTCAAATCTTTTTTTTTTTTTTTTTAATGCTATTGATTTTTTTTTTAAGATTTATTTTTATTTATTTATTTTATTTATTTATGTATGCCCCCCTTGCTTCTTGTGCTGGCTGTGTCCATTTGCTTTGCGTTTTTCTGTGTCTGCTTATCTTCCTTTGTTGCATCATCAGCCATCAGCTCCCCGAGCTGCATGGGGCCAGCTTGCCTTCACCAGGAGGCCCCAGGAATCGAACCTGGGGCCTCCCATATGGTAAACGGGAGCCCAACCAATTGAGCCACAGCCGCTTCCCAGATCAAATCTTAATGTGACTATGGGACCTCTGGCCTTTGGTTTGGAGACCTGGGACCATGTTTCAGCCCAGTAAGCCAGAAGCACCCTAACTTGCCCCCGTGGTTAAGTGGGTCCTGATCGCTGTTCAGGACCCTCCAGGTGTAGCAGCCCTCCAGATGGACCCACGCCATCCTTACAGCTCCACCGGACTCTGCCGCTTGATAACTTGAGGCAAAGCTATTCAGCATTCCACCCCCTACCCCAGATGCCTTCCTCATCTGTCTGCTCGTTGTCTGCTTGTTGTCTGCTCGTCTTCTTTAGGAGGCACAGGGAACTGAACCCAGGACCTCCCATGTGGGAGGTGGGTGCCCAACCATTTGAGCTCCCTGCTCGTTGTTTCTGCTCACTCATCAGCTCATTGCATCAGCTTGTTGCACCTGCTTGTTGTGTCTGCTCATCTTCTTTAGGAGGCACAGGGAACCAAACCTGGGACCTCCCGTGTGGGAGGAGGGCACCCAACTGCTTGAGCCATATCTGCTCCCTGCCCCCCATTTGTTTTTCAAGGAGGAGCATCTTCTAGAGTCCTGTCCAGTATGGAACTTCTGTGAGTCCCTCATTGGAACTGTTCTTTTCTCTTCCCTCCAACATCAGTAACTGCTTTCTTCTGCCACCTTCCTGTTTGCTGAGTGCTTGGATTTGCCATGAGAATTTTTGCCGTTAATCAGTTCCTGCCATTCTTCTCCCTTCCCTTCTTCTTTCTCCATCTTTCCAGTCAAATGTATTTTGAAAATACCTACCCCTCCCTCTCACCCTTTCCCCCACCAAATTTGCAAACACAGAGTTTGTAAACAAACTCTAGCTATCCCAGCCCAGCCCCTGCCCTGCTTCTGCCCCATTCTTCTCCAACCCAACCCCTTTAATTGCCCTGCAATAACTTGCAAAATCAAGATGCTATTAGAGAGCCTCTGAGTGGTACTAGTTGAGAAGGCTGGATGCAGAGGGCAACTCTGCTGAGGAAAACACCACTGCCCTTCTCTAGACCAGCTCTGTGGCTCTTCAGATGTCAACACTAAAAAATGCTCTCTGTGATGTTCAACCTATTCTGATACTGAATTCCAGATAGTGCCTCAGGAGCCTGTGATTGGGGCCCTAATTCAGTCATATTAGCTCCACACATCTGTTTTATGTAGTAGGGCTCTATGCAATATTTTTTGTAAAACAAAGGATTTTGCTTTAAAAGAGAGAGGAGGAGAAAGAGAGTGAAAGAGAAGGTGAGTGGTTGAGATAAGAAAGAAAGGTTTAAAAATTCCTGTTGTAGACAAGAATTTTGTGTGATTTGTTAGGTTCCCGGAAGCCCTAAGGAGAAGTTTAATTGGGAAAAACTCACAGTATTCATCAGGAGTTCTGACCTTCGAGAAAGGGCCAATTGGGCTTTCCCCAATACTTGTGTATGAAGTGACGGAAAACTCATAGGAGGACATTGGCTGTAGGTTTTCCACAATGAATATCTTTTGTTCTGGGTTTTTAATTTTGTATTTGCAAAATACTGAATCACCTGTAATTAAAAAAAAAAAAATTATTAAAAAAATTTTTATTAGGAGTGTGACAGAGCTCGTTTGAGAAAGTTGAGCACTAATATTCCTGTTGACTCGGCATTGTCAATCTCTTTAAACCAGCCAAAAATTAAATCATAATTTCATCACACTGGCGACACTGAGAAAATTTTCAGGAGATGACAGAAGGAGAAAAAAATCCGTTTAAACAAGGATGTTGGTAATCAAAACAGCTCATCAATAAGAGCTGACAAGAGATTTGAAAATAGATTTTAACAACATTTAACAAAGTCAAAGAAACAAGTAAAAGGGGTTAGCAAGAAATTTTCACAAGTGGCTGGCTTTCTTAAGGAGCTGATGGAGCTTCAAGTGCTTCAAAAAATACCAGGCCACATTGTTTTTTAAGTGAGTTAAAATACAGGCTCCTATTTAGAAACCCTGTTTGCTTCTAAGATCATGCAATAATAGAATTAGGCATGGCTACAGTCAGAAATGGCAGCATTTTTAATTATTTCAAATAATGAGATCATGAAAAGGCAATCAAACAAACACCAAATAGTACCTGAAACATGGATCTTTTCAAATCCTGAGCTGCACTCTCCCACCTTGGATTTCAGATAGACATGGTACCCTCCTATGAAACCCCGTTGGGATTCAGTAGAATAATTCTTCCAACTCAGCGTGAAGGAGTGGGATGTCAAGTTACTGATGACCACGTAAGGGTTGTCTGAAGGAGCTAAGAAATGAAGTCAGGGTAAGAAAAAAAGACAAGATTTGGAAGATATTCTCAGAACATTCCTATAAACTAAAAATAGTACCATAGTTGACTCCATAAACCGTATGAGCTTGTGCCAAATTAAGGAATTTTATCTTTGGGTCTGGAGGATGTAAGCCTTGACATATTTGTGAGATCTGGAAAGGACTTTGGCTATCTTCTTGTTCAAGCCTTGCCTTTCATAGATGAAGGAATGGATGCTCAGAGACTAAGTACCTCGCACGAGGTCACACAGCAAAGAAGAGACTAAAATTCTTAGACTTAATTCTGTTCTTGAATTCTCAACACCACTTAAGAGAAGACCCAACCAAAGAACCAACTGAAGTGGAGAGGAAAGGAAGCAAAGGGAGGATTTTCAGAGAGGTAAGGGAGAAGCTGAAGAATTCTAGTTCCCAGGTTGTGGCAATACAAAGTTATCCAAGGCTCACTGAAAAAATCTAGGAGCGTTTATTTTGAAGACATTCCTGAGCTTATTTCACCACACCAACTTTGCACACTTGAGTCTATGCATACACACAAAACACACAGCTTGTCTACCTTGGAGAGTGCCAACTGTAAAGTCCAGGCCAGCTCCCACCAAAAGAAGAACTTCCATGATTAGTATGATTAATGTGAGGCAATCAAAGGTCCAACCATACAACTTTCATTGGGCTTGAAACCCCACAGGCCAAAAACAGTTAAGAAGAAACCACATGGGAGGATCAAAAATCCCCTTCACTGCTGGTGAGATGGTAGAAGATCTCTAGTGGGTAATTTCACAAAATGTACCAAACATCTTAAAAATGGTAAAAGAAATGGAAAAAAAAAATATTTTAAACGTTCAATCCCTATGACTCAAGTTCTCCACCTGTAGGACTTTAGTATTAAAAGAAAATAATCATGGATAGGGACAAAGATTTAGCTAAAATGGTGGGGATTCAAATAGCAGACAAGAGATTGGGCATGGGACGAGAGAGAGAGAGAGATTTAGCATTTGGGACTGCAAGATATCTGAAAATGAGTTTGATAGCTTATAGTTGAAAAACACCATTATCATCCTAAATGTCCAACAAGTGATTTCACATAGGCATACAGTGGGACACTTTGCCATCATAAAAATGATGTGGTTAAGTAATGTTTAATGACATGAATCAAAAAAGGATTTTGTAAACAGTGATTAGAATAAGATCCCACTTTTATTTTTAATGTGTATATGTGTACCAAGAAAGGATTACCTGGATACACAGAAAATATTAACTCTGGATATTTGCCTTTGGGTGGTAAAATGAGTAATGATTTTGTCTTCTTTTGCATAACATTTTATAAAATTATCTTCAATAAAAATGTTTTACATTTGTATGATTAAAAAGTAATTAAATCCCACCCACCATATCCATGGGATATAAGCCCTCTCTCACTTGGAGTTGGAGTGGACATCACCATCCCAGTCGCCTCTGGATTGGGGGAAGAACTATGGACTAAAGTGGACTTGATGGTATTCTCTTGCTCACATATGGTGATTCTTGCAATGCAAGAAATTATAACAATGAGGTGGAGCCAGTGGCCACTTGACAGTTTTTTGGGTAGGGAGGGGATGAGCAGTTGAAATACAGGGGCTTCTTTGGGAGTTGGAGGTTGTCCTGAGTACTGTTGTGGCAATGGATGTAGGCCATTTTAAATCAGCACACACCACTCAGAACTGAGTGGGAGAGAGTGTGGTCTACAGTGTGAACTGTGGTCTATGGTTGGTGGCAAGGCTCCAGGAGGTGTAAGTTCATTGAGGTTGGTGGGCCACACTATGGGAGATGTTTGTGTTGGATGTGGTGGGAGGTGTGGGAGGTGGGCAACATGGGAATCCGAGTGGGTTCCGTATAATATTTTAGGTAATCTAAGCACCTCTTAAAATATATGTATATATATATATATAAAATAACATTTTTGTAAGCAAATACACATATATGCATATATATTTATATATCATTTTACAAATGTTTGTATGTATTGTGAGAATTTTGATTTTTACC
>JAKSZT010054470.1:3352465-3487029 GCA_026826555.1 Tolypeutes matacus
AAAAAAAAAAAAAAAAAAAAAAAAAAAACTTTATGGGAATAAAAATTAGGTAGATTTATAAAAAAAAAAAAAAAAAAAAAAAAGTAATTAAAAAGCAATTATTGGAAGAAATGGGGACACTGAAAATTTGGTAAGGTGTTGAAATCTTCCTTACCCAAAGCCAGGAAGGAGTCTACAGATTGTTCTGAACAAGTCTGCAAACGGACATATTAAATGCTTTAAACTTACCCAGTTCCTGGGAGTATCCGGTTTTTTTCTCTAATAAACAAGCAATCCTTCTTGTAGATATGCCATAAATTCTGAAGCAGTATCTGACCCCTGGTCTAAAAACATCTAGAAAAGAAAAGTCAACGATTTTCAATTATCCAGAATGACATTCTCTTCATGAGAAAAAGAATGAAAAATGAATTTGTGCTCCCCTAATAATTTCATTCTCAGGAGTTTTGCACTTTGTCTCCATCATCTTCCCGGCTTCAGTTAAGCCTCAGAGTCCTTCACATCTTGCAAAGACCTGACAGCAAGCCCGCAGAGACTGTCATCTACGTGAGCAAGAGCTCCCAAATGTCCTTACCCAGGTGCATGAAGCTGGGTGCAGAATTAGGCTAGACACATGAAAACATTTAAAACCCTCCTTTGACTGCAAATGCCCCTCCAGTTGCTTGCCATTCAAAAGCAGTCTACTTGAAAGCTTTGCTTCCACCTCCTCACTCCCCGCCTTCGCCTCTGCTTCTGCATTCTGCTTCCAGTACCCATCATTCCATGGGAACTGCTCTTGCCAAGGGCTCTGCCAAGCTCTGGTCTCCTTGCTAACCAACGGTGATCTAATGCCCTCCAGGGGCCTATCAGCCCTTAAGATGCTGACAATTCCCACATTTTCATCGTGGGCCACTAGATGGCATCACCAACACTCCTCCCACCCGCCCACCATGCTCAAGCCACAAACATGGGCTCCTTTGCCTTTGCTAAACTAGCAATCTTCGAATTACAAATCCAGTGTGGAAGGTTAGAGTTCAAATTCTACATGTTGTATTGAAAATGAAGGGGTTGATGACTGATTCCCTTCAATTCTATGTCCTAAACACCTCCTAGGAAGTCTATCCACGTCTGTGTTTTCGTAAAAGCTCTCTGGATGACTGTTACATATCGTTCCTCTGCCCTTCATTTGAGCTCATTGATATAGAGGAACAAAGCCATGGAAAACCAGTGCTGGCCTCAGGTCCAGATGCTCTCTGTAAGAGTAGATTTAAATGTCGACTCCTATCACCCATGCTGGATTTGTCATTCAAAATTATCAGCAAAGTCAAAGCATACATAACGTGGTCCAGAAATGTTAGTTGAACTTGCTGCAAATTGGATACAACAAGACAGTAATATGGAGAATTTTTCTTACCTGAGCTAATGACTGTACTTGTGGTATTGGGGCCCAGTTTTTTCCACTGGAGACCACAGAGAAGGTCCTGGGGATGGTCGCACCACTCCACAACATAACCTAGGGCATCTCCAGATTGAGGTTTCCAAGACATGGAGAATCCATCCTCTGCGCCTTTAACTCTTTCGACTTTGACTTCTTCTATATCTAAACAAATAGAGCAATACTTCAGATTTAATTAATTGTAAATTTAAATTTTTAAAGAATGCCTAAAGGAGAAAAGAAGCTGGACTGTGCATTGTGTCTAACAGGTAAGCTTCCTACCACTTCTGTGGCTACAGGAGTCTCCATACCTCTCCTTTCCAGCATGAACTGACACCTGTCCTTCGAATGCCCCTCATCTTGACCTTCCGAGGGGTTGCCAGACTACGGCCTGCGGGACAAACCCAGCCTCTGATACAGTTTTTATATGACCTGCCTGTAGTCACAGACACAGGCTCAGCGGCCATCGCCCAGCCCTCACCTACTCCTCCTCCTCTTCTGTTGTGCTGTTTCCATTCCACATTCTGGGAGAAGTGTTGTCTAATAAAAAGGCCCCAACTTTTTATTTTAGCAGTGATGCTATTGGGTTGGCCAGTGCTGGCCTGTGAGTGGGGTCAGGTGGGGGGGGTTTGCACTGTCCATGGAACTGGGGGAAAGGGTCGTTGAAGGGAGCAGGTGAACTCTGGGGACTTGCAGGTATGTGCTTGAAACTACAACATTGGGAATGTTCTTTTGGCAAATATGGCAAGGGAGGGTTACTGGTTTAAGGTGTTGGATGTGGGGGGCATGCGGGACAGGGTGCACCTGGGGCAGGCTTCTAGGGAGTGTGTAGCGTTCAACTTGTCATAGTGTGTTGTATCAGCGAGTAGAGACTCACACAGTAAGTGGGAAGGTGTTGGAATCCCATCCTAGGGAGTCCTGCTATGTTCTCAAATAGAGGGGCGGGAGTCTCTTGAGAGCATATGCAGTGCCTAATAGGGGAGGACAAACCAGTATGTTAAGCCCTCAATGTTGCAAGTAACAATGAATCTTGTCCTTCAATGAGTTAATCCTGGTGGTTAATGTGGGTCCTGAGGGGAAGGGGAGGGAGGAACAGAACAGATAGAACCAGGACATTTTTGAGGTGATGGAATTGTTCTACACGATCTTGCAATGATGGATACAGTCCACGTCAAACTTCATCAAAATCTATAAAAGTGTATGGTCCAAAATGTAAACCATAATGTAAAGCATTGACCATGGTTAGTAGCAATGCTTCAATATTTGAGCATCGATTGTAACAAATGTACCGTTGACATATAAAGCATTGTTGATGGGGGAAAGGGGAAAAGGGGAAAGTTGTTGGATATTTAGGAATCACCCATATTCAGTACGTGACTTTTCTGTGACCTAAAGCTTCTTTGAAGACAAAATGAAAAGAATAAGACACTGGGGGAATAAACAGAAGAAAATGTCACTGTACATACAAGACAAAAGATCTTAGAGTGATGAAAGACATAATGTCAAAAAATTTTTTTAATTTTTAATTTTTAATTTTTTGATTATTTCAAACTTAAAAACATTTTTTTTGGTATTTTATTTGTTATTTTTAAAACTATCATTATTATATCATTTTCCTATTAATTGTATTCGGTTATTTTGTTGGCTTCAGTTTTGAAGTTTTGGATCACTGAGGGGCTACAGCTGTGGCGGGGAGGATCATTGGTGCAGGGTGTCAGTGATGGGGGATGCATGGGAGGAGGGTCACCTGGGGCATGCCTATAAGGCATGTGAGTGTGTTCAAGCATTCATGGGGCATTGTCAGGGTGGCTGGAGATCCACACAATAACCAAAAGAATGTCGGATTCCCATCCTGCCACATTCTCTCTGCCACATTCTCTAATAGGACAGCAAGAATCCTCTGAGTGCAAAAAGCAGTGCCTAGTGAAGAAGGACAGACCATTGTGCCAGTCCCATGATATTGAATATTGTACTTACGAACCTTTTCTTCTGATATTGAAATTTAGCCTAGTATTATATGTTGCCTAAGAATTACCTCCTGAGAGCTTCCTTGTTGCTCAAATGTGGCCTCTCTCTAAATCAAACTCAGCACATAAATGCATTACCTTCCCCCCAGCGTGGGACATGACTCCCTGGCACTGAGGGATTATTACCAAGCACAAACTAGCAATGCAACTGGAAAAAGACCTTGACAAAAAGGCAAAAAAGGTAAAGACAAATGAATTTATATGGCTAAGAGACTTCAAAGTGAATCAGGAGGTCATTCCAGAGGTTATGCTTATGCACATCTCAGCAGGAACTCATTGACTGCCAACATAAATATTCCCTCAAATAGCAGGTCTCCTGAGGGCTCTGGAGACATCCAGACACTATAGGCAGGGCAGAGAGCTCAGGAGTTTGGCATCCTGCCAGTGGGCCCTACTTTGGAATTTATGCTCCCCAACGTAACAGAGTTGGACTCAGTTGTGGTTTCCCTACACATGGCTCTTCTGCCCCTTTTATCTGAACCTACAGTTAATACTAGACTTGACAGGTGTATGTCCAAGAGATTTAAACTTTGGGCTGTCCATGTACCAGTTGGGCCCTGAATCTCAACAGATTTGTAACACCTACTCTCCAGTTCATTGAATTCACCCAGGACAACTAACAAGGAGATGATGATGGACAACGACCATCTCAAGGAACAGAGAGTCTGCAACTGCAGGCAAGAGAGTCCCATCCATCTGCCCCACAGGATCTAAGGCCCCTCTCAATTAGAGGCAGAGTGGGCATTACCATCCCAGAATCCTCAGGATTGGGGAATGAATGATGGACTAGAGTAGATTCACTGTTTTTCTACTATAGATTTATTGTGATCTTAGCAATGGAAGAACTCTTATCATTGATGTGGAGGCTGTGGCCATTGGAAGTTTGGGCGGGGGGAGGGAAAAATGGGTATAATTTGGGGGCATTTTTGGGACTTGGGAATTGTCCTGAATGACACTGCAATGACAGATACAGGCCATTGTTTATCTTGTAATAACTTGCAAAAATGTGGGGGGGGGGGGAGTGTAAACTACAATGTAAACCATAATCTACACTGGCAATGCCCCAAGATGTGTTCATCAATTGTGGCAAATGTACCACACTATTGAAGGATGTTGTTGATGTTGGAAAAGGTGGGAGGGCTAGGGAGTGGGGCACATGGGAATCCCTTATATTTTTTATGTAACATTTATGTAATCTAAGTTTCTTTTTAAAAATATTAAAAAGCATATTAAAAAAAAAAAAAAAAAGGCCCATCCAGACCTTAAACCTGGAAACCTGGAACAAGCAGCCGCAGATGCTAATCAAGGCAGGGATTCTCAGTGGTCAGCACCCCTCCCCCAAGGTGGATAAATTCCACAACAGCATAGATTAGTCTCTCTTTTCCGAAGACGACGACGTGAAGTTAGGCATGTGGAGCTGCCATCCATAGGCCCTGACCCGAGCAGTTGGCCTCCCTGGGGTCTCTCCCCCTGCTCTTCTGGACCCTTTGTGCTGTGTAAGTATTAAAGCAGTCATTTGTTGAAAGTTTCTGGGGTGCCTGGGCCTGTGTTGCCACGACACATGGCATAGCAACTCACTCCACATGACTCTTGAGCTAAGAATGGTTTTAAGGTTTTTAAAGGGTTTTAAGACAAAGGAAAATATAAAATATATAACAGAGACTGTATGACCTTCAAAGCCTAAAATATTTAGCACCTGGCCCTTTACTGAAAAAAAGTTACATATCCCTGACCTGGAACCATGCCCAATACTCAACCTGCTTTCAAAAAATATGTTTCATGTTGCATGGATAAATAGTGTAGCTTAATTCCTCCAAAATAATACTGTCTGCCCCTGAACTAAATACTGCCTCTGAGATAACAGAGGTAGGACCTGAGGTGGGGACAAAAAACTCAGATATGCTCTAAATCAGGTTATGCAAGGATGTGCTCACAATATAAGACAAAGGCTGCCATCACAACCTATTTGATAAGCCAAGGAGTTTTTCTAAGGTCAACAATTGGAAACAAGGTGATATGTTCTCAATGGATTACCAAGTCTACTGATTTCAAGTAGGGCCACATCTAGGCTTTAAGGGGTGAGAATTTCTCTCATTTCCTAAGGTTAACTTCACAGCCTCAGGCAGTTATTAGGGGAGAGGTCCAAGCTCTAATCAGATCAAGTCTGGGTCTGATCTAATTTGATCTGCTCTACTGATCAAGCAGTGGGCCTGGCAGGCAGCTGCTCAGAACACCAATCCATGAGGAGCAAATATTGTCTGGGCCATATTTATACTAAAAACTCATTCATTGTTTATCTGCAATTCAAATTTAACTGGGCATCCAGTATTTCATCGGGCAATCCTAATTACAGCTGAACAAACACCCAAAGAACACGAGTGTGAAAGCACAGAGCTACTGAATCTTGTAGGGCACCAAATTATTATCTGGCAGGGTGCACCTAAAGGAATGTGTAGCCCTAGGTAAAAGGTGAAGGGCTTCAGGAAGGCTGTGTATTTCCTACTTACATGGCTTACCTGCTGTCCCCTGTCAAAGAAACATTTTCATTAACTTATTCACATTGACTGAAATATACCCCAAACATAGAGTTATATCAGTTAGCAAGCTGCTTCTTTAAAACTGCAAATATGGTTTTCAGGGGTGAGGGTAGAAGCAGGGAGTAGGGGATTTTTTTCCTAGTTATTCACACCCTAGTGTGAATTGGCCTAACCTTATTGGTTTTTCTAATAGCATATCAGTACTTTATCCACACCAGTGACTGAAGAATGTGGATCACTTAATGAAGTCTGGATAGGGCCTCAGAGGGGAGGTCTGGGGGTCTGAGGGCAGGGGATGGGGACAGAAGTTATAGTAGGAACCCACAGTTAGAGAAGACTCCAAATCAGATAGTAGCATTCAGCAGGACTGCTGTGGACTAGGCCTCCAGTCTTTCTTTTGTCTAACAGCACCCTCAGGCTGAATGAAATGCCCATTTTTCCTCTTATGACCCTAATGGAAATAGAATATAACCGTTCACTTCCTTCTCTAATACAGTTCTTAACAAAGCAAAAGTAAGTTAAGTAACTCCATAGTTCCTCCTCTGGAACAATCAATTTCTTTTTCTCATTTGACGCACTGGATAGTTCTTAAAAGACAAAACAAAACACCTGAAATCCAGTCCACTCCCCCTAAATTTAAGCCTACTTTGAATGACAGCACCTTATAACCCGTCAACCACATATACAAGTTCTGAAAATTTCAATAGCATTAACTGCAGGGTGACATTATTGCAAGGTTCAGGGAATGACCTGATTATGCCAAATACCAATTGCATTATGCCCAAATGTGCATGGTCTCCCAGTGTGTTCCATGTTTGCAGTTACTAATCCAATTTCTTTTTGCAGTTCTCCTAAGAAAGAAATTAACATCACTTCTGATTTTAAATGTAAGCACCTTGTTTGGTATTTCACAGGCCAAGAGATTAGCCATTTTTCATCTTTTATTCTGACACTTTGGCTAAGCCCCACTTGAAAGATGATGCCAATTCTTGTGATCACTGGAAATGTTAATGGGCTCTTTATGGAGAAGAAAGACTAACAAAGTGTTTTACAACACAGTAAATGATCTCCTTTCTTACAATCTACAAAGTAATTAAATACCAACCCCAGTCCTCAGTGAGGACTGTTTGTCAGTGTTGCATTTACTTGAATAAATTTGGGATAAATTTCCAAGTATGCTGAAGAATTCTGGGGGCAGAAATGGCATGTGCAATGGCTGAGATCTCATTCTTCCCACCCTAAGGAGGACCATCCCTGCTAAAACCTGTTGACATGTCTGACCCCAAAGAGAATGACAGTGTTTGGCAGCTAGATTTTGTCTTTCTAAGTTATAATCTTCCCAATGTATTATCATCTCTACCTACTGACATGATCAACATTTTCTTAGAGAATGAAAACAAAGCAGAGCAAAGCTCACCATTTCCAGGGTTTCCAGGGATGACAATGATGGAAGCAGGAGAAGTACCCACACTGTTATTGGCTGTGACACGAATCTGATAGGAATACTGGGCGAGGGTTACTTCTGTGCCATTGGCCGGTGCAGGAATGGAGAGGAGATCTAAACTGGTTGCTTTGTCTAGATTTTCTACAGCTATGTTATAGAACAGAATCTTGCCATTGGCATGAAATTGGGATAATGGCTGAAAAAAATATGGAAAATATTGATAATCATTTCAAAATGGGTTTTATTCTGAAGGGAATTTGTATAATTCCTTTTTCATCTCTCTTGTCCCTCAACTGTTTTCCTCAGACAGACAGACACACACACACACACACACACACATACACACATACACACATATATCAGCAAATTCAAACAGTTTAATAAGGAAAATAATCAAGCATTCTAATCTAAATATAGGCAGTTGAGTATTGGGGATGATATCCTCAGAGCACAATGTGTCAAGAGAAAGGTGACTTAGTCAAGAAACAAAAAGAGGGGAGACTCTCTAGTCTATGAAAAAAAACTTGGGGACTTCTGAGAAGATGGCAGACCAGAAAGACACAGGACTCTCTTTTCTCCCAGAAAAATAGCTAAAGGCCAGGCAGAAACAGGCTGGAAAAAAATCTTCTAGGGCTTAGGACACCAGGGGAAGGCTGGACACTGCCCAGAAGAGAGAGGGACAAAGGAAAAGAATTGCAATGGCAAAAATGTGAGTAAAAAGCTGCACTAAACACCTTTGGCCAGTGGCTACTACAGACAAAGAGAGCTCCAGGGATCCACCTCCCTTGGAAAGGGGAAGAGTAGGACACAGCCTAGGCTGACTCAGCTTTTGACCCACAAATTTGGTCTGCTGTATCCCAGGAGCTCTTCCAGGCCGAGTGGGGCTGCAGCATTGTTTGCCTTGGGAGCCAGGAAGGGACTGGAGAGATCTGACCCTCCCAATCTCCATCTTTACTAACTGGTACTGATTGTTGAGGATGTAGAGGGGAGTGGAATTATTTCCTACCCGAGAAAAGGGAGGAGGCTTCTGGGGAAAGTTCGAAGATCTGTCTCTGAGAAAGTTTGAATTACAAGGCTCTTAGCCCCCAGGCAGGATCCTCTATCACAGTGATCCGGTCCAGTCCCTGTTGCAGCAAACACATTCTGACCGGGCACTGAACTGAGAGGGCTGCCAAAGAGTGCTATCTGCTGGCAGACCAAAGAAGTGCACTTGAAAGGATTAAAAGTAAATAAGTAAAAGAGGCTTGTTCCAGCCTTTACAGCCTCAGTCCCCAAGACCATAGAAAGCGGGCCTGCAAACCATTACTGGGTCCAGGACCTAAATTTGAGCAACTAACAGGGACAATCCTAAAGACCTAGGATGAAACAAGAATCAAAGAACAGCAGTAGGGAAGCGGCTGTGGCTCAATCAGTAGGGCTCCCGTTTACCATATGGGAGGCCCCGGGTTCGGTTCCCGGGGCCTCCTGGTGGGGGCGGGCCCGCCTGCACGGCATGGTTGACTGACCCAGCGAGCACAGGCAGCAAGGGGGTGGATAGGTGAATAAATAAATAAAATATTAAAATAAATAAATAAATAAATAACAGCAGTAACACATAGCCTCCCGCCACTAAAATCCCTATGAAAGAAAGAGGAATTGAGCATCTGAGTAAACTCACCATCTTAATCAGATGCCTAGACAGCAGCCAAAAAATTATGAGCCATTCTAAGAAAACGGAAGACATGGCCCAAGAAAAGGAATATATCAAAACCCCAGAAGAGACACAGGATATGAGACAACTAATTAATGAGATGCACACACATTTCCAAAATTAATGAGTTGAAAGACAATATGGCTAAAGAGATAAATGACATCAAGAAGACACTGAGAGAGACAAAGAAGAAATTGAAAGCGTGAATAGAAAGCTAACAGAGCTCATGGGAATGAAAGACACGACAGGTGAGATAAAAAACACAGGAAAGGCATACAACAGCAGACTCGAAATGACAGAAGAAAAAAAGAATAAGTGGTACCAAAGACAGCGGAAATTGAAGAGAGAAAAGAATGGAAAAAATTTAGCAGGGGCTCAGGGAATTGAATGAAAATACAAAATGCAACAACATATGTGTCATGGGAGTTCCAGAAGGAGAAGAGAAGGGAAAAGAGGCAGAACGAGTATCTGAGGAAATAATAGCCAAAAATTCCCCAACCTCATAAAAGAAATGAATTTACATGTCCAAAAAGCACAGTATAACCCAATCAGAATAAATGTGAAAAGACCGATTCCAAGACACATATTACTCAGAATGTCAAACATCAAAGAAAAAGAGAAAATTCTGAGAGCAGAAAGAGAGAAGCAAACCATCACATACAAGGGATGCACATTAAGATTTAATGCAGATTTCTCATCAGAAACCGGGAGATGAGAATACAGTGGTATGATATAATTAGGATAATGAAAGAGAAAAATTTCCAGCCAAGAATTCTTTTTCCAGCAAAACTGTCCTTCAACTATGAAAGTGAGTTTAAAATATTCACAAACAGAAACTAAGAGAGTTCATAGGAAAGAATCCACCATTACAGGAAATATTAAAGGAAGCCTTAGAGCTTGAAAGAAAAAGACAGGAGAGACAGGCTTGGAGGAGAATATAGAAGAAAGAATAGCAGAAAGGATAACGAAGAGTAAAAAGACAGACTAAAATAAGATATGACATATTAAAACCAAAGAATAAAATGGTGGAAGTAAATAACGCATTTACAGTAATATCATTGAATGTGAATGGATTAAACTCCCCAATCAAAAGATATAGGCTGACAGAATGGATTTAAAAACATAAGCCATCCATATGCTGCTTACAAGAGACTCACCTTAGACTCAGGAATACAAACCGGCTGAAAGTGAAAGGTTGGAAAAAGATATTCCATGCAAATAGTAACCAACAAAGAGTAGAGGTAGTTATACCAATATCAGACAAAACAGACTTTAAATACAAAAAAGTTATAAAAGATACAAGGCCATTATATATTAATAAAGGGGACAATCTACCAGGAAGATATAACAGTCATAAATATCTTTGCAGGGTGCCCCAAAATACATGAGGCAAACTCTGGCAAAACTGAAGGGAAAAACAGACATCCCTACAATAATCATTGGAAACTTCAACACACCACTCACATCATTAGATAGAACACCTAGACAGAAGATCAACAAGAAAACAGAGAAGTTGAACAATATGATAAACAAGTTAGACCTAACAGACGTACAGAATGTTACACCCAAACACACTGGGTTATACATTCTTCTCAAGTGCCCATGGATCTGTCTCCAGAATAGACCACATGTTAGGTCACAATGCAGCTCTCAATAAATATAAAAAGATTGAAATGATACAAAGAATGTTCTCATATCATAATGGAATGAAATTGGAAATCAGTAATAGACAGGAAAGAGGTAAATTTGTAAATGTGTGGAGGCTAAACAATACACTTCTAAATAATCAATGGGTCAAAGAAGAAATTGCAAGTGAAATCAGTAAATATATTGAGAAAAATGAAAATGAGAACACAATGTATCAAAACGTATAAGACACAGAGAAGGCTGTCTTGAGAGGGAAATTTATAGCCCTAAATGCCTATATAAAAAAAAGAAGAAAGAGCAAACATCAAAGATCTAACTGAACAACTGGAGAAACTAGAAAAAGAACAGCAAACCAATCATAAAGCAAGCAGAAGGAAAGAAATAATAAAGATTATTATTATTATCATTTTTAATAATAAATGAAATTGAGAGCAAAAAAACAACAGAGAAAATCAACAAAACCAGAAGCTGGTTCTTTAAGATCACTAAAACTGGCAAAGCCTTAGCTAGGCTAACAAAGAAAAAGAGAGAGAAGATGCAAATAACTACAATCAGAAATGAAAGGGGGGGAAGCGGCTGTGGCTCAATCAGTGGGGCTCCCGTTTACCATATGGGAGGCCCTGGGTTCGGTTCCCGGGGCCTCCTGGTGAGGGCAGGCCCGCCCGCACGGCGTGGTTGGCTGACCTGGCGAGCGCAAGCGGCAAGGGGGGGATAAATGAATAAATAAATAAAATCTTTAAAAAAAAAAAAAAAAAAAAGGAAATGAAAGGGGGAAGTTACGACTGACCCCACAGAAATAAAAAGGATCATAAGATATTATGAGAAACTATGCCAAAAAACTAGACAACCTAGTTGAAAGGAAAAATTCCTAGAAATGCACAACCTACACTGATGCTACAAGAAATACAAGAACTTAACAAATCAATCATACTTAAAGAGATTGAATCTGTCATAAAAAATTTCCTAATAAAGATGGCTTCACAGGTGAATTCTACCAAGCATTTCGAAAAGAACTAATACCAATTCTGTTTAAACTCTTCCAAAAAGTTGAAGAGGAGGGAAATGTTGGTTACATTTTATGAAACCAACATCATCCTAATACCAAAGCCAGATAAAGACACTAGAAGAAAAGAAAATTACAGACCAATCTCTCTAATGAATATAGATGCAAAAATTCTCAACAAAATACTTGCAAATCGAATCCAACAGCATATCAAAAGACTTATACATTACGACCAAGTAGGATTTATTCCTGGTTCAGCATAAGGAAATCAGTCAACATAATAAACCACATTAACAAACTGAAGGGAAAAAGCCACATGATAATCTCAATCGATGCAGCAAAGGCATTCAACAAAATCCAGCATCCTTTTATCATAAAAACACTTTGAAAGATAGGAATAGAAGGAAAATTCCTCAAGGTGATAAAAGGTATATGTGAAAAACACACAGCCAATATCATACCCAATGGTGAAAGGTTGAAAGCCTTTCCTCTAAGACTGGGAACAAGACAAGGATGCTACAGTCACCATTGTTATTCAACATTGTACTAGAAGTTCTAGCTATAGCAATTAGACAAGGAAAAAAAGGGGGGGGGAATCCAAATAGGAAAAGAAGAAGTAAAACTCTCATTATTTGTAGATAACATGATCATATATTTAGAAAATTCTAAATTGTTTACTAAAAGCTACTTGAGCTAATAAATGAGTTCAGCAAAGTAGCAGAATACAAGGTCAACATGCAAAAATCAGTAATGTTTTTGTACACTAATATTGAACAATCTGAGGAGGAAATTGGGGAAAAAATTCCACTTATAGTAGCAACAAAAAGATTCAAATGCCTAGGAATCAATTTAGCCAAGAAGAACAGGACCTATATGCAGAAAACTATCAAACAATACTAAAAGAAATCAATGAAGACTAAACAAATGGAAAGGTATTCCATATTCATGGATTGGAAGGCTAAATATCGTGAAGATGTCAATCTTACCCAAACTCATTTATAGATTCAATTACTAATAAAAATTCCAAAAGCCTACTTTACAGAAATAGAAAAGGCAATTACCAAATTCATTTGGAACAGAAAATGCACCTGAATAGCCAAAAGTATTCTAAAAAAGAAGAGCAACATGAGAGGAATCTCATTGCCTGACCTTGAAACATATTACAAATCTACAGTGGTCAAAACATCATGGTACTGGCATAAAGAAAGACATTGATCAGTGGAATAGAATTGAGAGTCCAGAAATAAACCCTCACCTCTATGGCCAACTGGTTTTTGACAAACCTACCAAATCCATGTTAATGGGACAAAACAGTCTCTTCAACAAATGGTGCTGGGAGAACTGAATATCTATAACCAAAAGAATGAAAGAGGACCCCTATCTCACTCCCTATACAAGAATCAACTCAAAATGGATTAAAGACCTAAATATAAAAGTCAGGACCATAAAACTACTAGAAGAAAATGTAGGGAAACATCTTAAAACACCTTGTAGTAGGTAGTGGTTTCTTGGACCTTACACCCAAAGCACGTGCAACAAAAGGAAAAATAGATAAATGGAACCTCCTCAAAATTAAACACTTTTGCACCTCAAAGGACTCTGGCAAAAGGGTGAAAAGCAGCTGACTTATGGGAGAAAATATTTGGAAATCACATGTCCGATAAGGGTTTAACATCCATGATATATAAGGAAATGTTGTAACTCAACAATGTAAAGACAAATGACCCGATTAAAAAATGGGCTAACGACTTGAATAAACATTTGTCCAAAGAAGAAATGCAAATGGGAAAAAAACACATGAAAAAAATGTTCAACACCACTAACACTTAGGGAATTGCAAATCAAAACTACAATGAGATATCATTTCACATCTATCAGAATGGCCACTATTAAAAAGACAGAGAACTACAAGTGTTGGAGAGGATGTGGAGAGATAGGAACACTTCTTCACTGTTGGTGGGAATGCAGAATGGTATAGCCACTGTGGAGGACTATTTGGCAGTTCCTAAGGAAGCTGAATATAGATTTTTCATGTGACCCTGTAATACCACTACTGGGTATATACCCAGAAAAACTGAGAGCAGAGACACAAACAGACATCTGCACACTGATGTGCATAGCAGCATTATTCACGATTGCCAATAGGTGGAAACAACCCAGATATCCATCAGTCGATGAATGGGTAAACAAACTGTGGTGTATTCACACGATGGAATATTATACAGCTGTAAGAAGAAATGAAGTTGTAAAACATATGATAATGTGGATAAACCTGGAGGACATTATGTTGAGTGAAGCAAGCCAGACACAAAAGGACAAATACTATATGATTGCGCTACTATGAACTAAATATATTGTGTAACATATTGTATGATTCCATTTATAGAAAATGTAAATATAAATCAATTTATAAAGATGAAATCAGATTAGTGGTTATGTAGGGCTGGGGAAGGCATGCTAAGGGGTGTGGAGTTTTTCTTTTTGTAGTAATGAAATGGTTCTAAAATTTTTTGTGGTGATGAATGCACAACATTGTGATTATACTAAAAGCTATTGATTATACACTTTGGATAGATCATACGGTATGTGAATATATCTCAATAAAACTCTGAATTAAAAAAAAAAAAAGACTTGGGGAACAGCCGAGCAGAGAAGACCTATGAGAAGAAACAGTACTATACTTAGATGGCAGTCCTGCCCTCCCCTCCCCACCTTCAGCAAAACTCTTCCCTATAAACAGAGTTCATATTTCCTTTTCTAGACAATGCTCCAGGTTCAGAGGCCCTAGAATTCCCTGCCTAATAGCCCCTACTTTCAAGCCTGCTCCTCAGCCTCCTCTCCCAGGGCAGATCATACCACTGGTATGTGTACCCCAGGGCCTTTGTACTGGCAAGAATGGATGTCTGCTTGGGATGTGGGCAGAACTTAAGCATTCAAAGTGGTGTGTACACATGTGTGTGCACAGGGATCCTTGAGGAGTGGACCAAATGAGATGGGAAGAAAACCAGGGTGGGCTCAAACTGGGGCTAAGTCTGCCAGCATTGCCACTGAGGAATCTGAGAATTCCAGATACAAATCTGGAGTTTCAGGTTTTTATGAAAACTTGACCTTTATCAGTCAAGGTAGGAGGATAAAATATACTTACATTTTAAATATTAATATTACAGATGTTTAAATATTAGTGTAAGTTTTACGTATAGAATGTGGTCCTCCATTAATAATTTTGCCTTGGACCCTGCAAAAGTTAGGGGTGGGATGTAGGAGTCTGCTTGATGCAGTGTGGGAGCCAAGTGGGCTGACAAAGGGCTATGCAGTGTTAGACATCAGAACCCGAACAGATGAGGAGACATTCACGTGGAGGGGCTATCCACTGTGAGACATCAGCCAGAGCAAGAAGTTATCATGGATTACTTTTATAATCTTTCTCTCTCTTTTTTTAAAGATTTATTTTATTTATTTATCTCCCCTCTTCCCCATGTTGTTTGAGATCGCCATCTGCTCTTTGTGTCCATTTGCTGTGTGCTCTCTGTGTCTGCTCATCTTCTTTTTAAGAGGCACTGGGAACCGAACCTGGGACCTTCCATGTGGGAGAGAGGTGCTCAATCACTTGAGCCACCTCAGTCCCCTGGTTTGTTGCGTCTCTTATTGCCTTTCCTTTTTGTCTCTTTGTTGCATCATCTTGTTGCATCAGCTCACCACACCTGCGGTCGCACCAGCTTGCCTTCTCCAGGAGGCACCAGGAACCGAACCCGGGACCTCCCATGTGGCAGGCGGGAACCCAATCACTTAAGCCACATCTGCTTTCCTATAGAATTTCTTTATAGAAGGATGTAAGAGAGCAGTGTAATCCATTATCACTTAAGAGTTCAGATAGATCTGTAGAGGCTCTAACACTCCACTGTCATTGAAGTCAACATTCAGCTACCATTTGGTTTGGGGATAGCAATGGAAATGAACTTCTGCCCAACCAAGAAGAGAAATGCCAGATAAAACACATCCCTATGAATGAATAGCTAAGCTCATGCAAAATAACCTAAGGACCAGAAATGAAGAGGTAACTGGAAAATAAAGCATTGAGTGAGTATACTGTTGTGGCCACTAAACCTGGGTTGGTGAGGTTTGTTTCCACTTTGACTAATCTAGGGAACTGGGTGTTAATGTGCACATGGTGACAAAATAAAAGGCCTTGAAACTGTGTCAAGGAAAGAGCTGAAACTGAGACTCTCACACCTTCCCCCCACATAAAGCACAGTGAAAGGGTGGAATAGAAAAGTATCTCTCAACCAGCATATGGAGATGACATAGAAGCTTGTCTCTTGTAGTCTAGACTCTGAGTAGAAAAAAAAAAAAAAACTCTCATTGGAAACTCAATTATGGATCAATGCTACATGAGGATCCAGGATCCCCCAAGCCAAAAATTAATATATAAATAGCTACTAGAATGGTAACATCACTGTAATACCTGGCAGGAGAAAACCACATGGGAGGGACTCACAGTCACCACTGTTCCCACAGTTAAAGCCTTGATAAAGATGAACTCACAATATAAAATTATTTAATAATCCTTCATGACCAATGGCTAGCAGAAGCAATAAAGTTTTTGGAGTGGATAGGAATTAGACCCCCAGAACTTCAGAGAGTTGAATAATAAAACAAAACTATAAAATTATGAAAGATGTAAAAGAAGGAATTAAAACATAACAAAAAATATAACAGTCTGGGAAAAAACTTCTAGAAATGAAAAATGTAACCACTGAAAAAAAAAATCCATTAGTCAACTTAAGCAGTTAACAGACACAGCTGAAGAGGGATGTAGACTATAGAGCTGAAGAAATCCACAATGCAGTATAGATAAGAGATGGAAAGAAGGACTCACACTTCCCAATTTTAAAACTTATTACAATGCTACATTAAACAAAACAGCATGTTCCTGGCATGAGGACAGCCATATAGAGCAATAGAATAGAATTAAGTGTTCTGAAATGAACCCTCACATCTATGGTCAGTTTATTTTTTTACAAGGGTGCCAAGTTCATTCAATGAGTAAAGAATAATCTCTTCAAAAAATGGTGCTGGGGAAACCAGTTATCCACATTTAAACTGATCAGATGAACTGCTACTTCACACCATATACAAAAATTAACTCAAAATGGATCAAAGACTTATATATAAGAACAAAAACTATCAAACTCGTAGAAGAAAACATTCAGAACCTTGTGTTAGGCAATAATTTCTTAGACTTTACACCCAAAGCATGAGCAACAAAAGAAAAAATAGATAAACGAGACTTGATCAACATTAAAAACTTTTGTGCATCAAAGAACTTCATCATGAAACTAAACAGAATGGGAGAAAATATTTTGGAAACCATTAAGTGTTTAATATCTATAATATATAAAGAATGCCTACAACTCAACAACAAAAAGACAAACCCAATTTTAAAAATGAGCAAAAGACTTGAATAGATATTTCTACAGAGAAGATATACAACTGGCCAGAAATCACATGAAAAGATGCTCAATATCATTAGACATTAGGGAAATACAAATCAAAACCACAAGATATTATTGCACATAGAATGGCTACTATTTTTTTAAAAAACACAGAAAATAACAAGTGTTGGAAAGAATGTGGAGAAATAAGAACACTTATTCACTATTGGTAGGAGTGTAAAATGGTACAGCCACTGTGGAAAAGAGTTTGGTTCCTCAAAGTTAAACAGAGAATTACCATATGAACCAGCAATCCCACTTCTAGGTATATATCCCAAAGAACTGAAAGCATGGGCTCAAACATATATTTTCACACTGATGTTTATAGTGGCATTATTCACAATTGCCAAAAGACAGAAGCTGCCCAACTGTCAGTCAACAGATGAATGGATAGACAAAATGTGGTATATACATGCAATGAAATATTATTCAGCTATAAAAAGGAATAAAGGTTCAATACATGTGACAACCATGGATGAACCTTGGGGACATCTTATTTAGTGAAATAAGCCAGAAACAAAAGAGCAAATATTGTATGATCTTACTGACATGAAATAATTAGAATAAGCAAATTCATAGAGTCAGAAATTAGAATACAGGTTACCAGGGACTAGGGAGGGGGTAGGGAATAGAGAGTTAATGCTCAAATTGTACAGAGTTTCTGTATGAGGTGATGGAAAAGTTTTGGTAATGGATGTTGGTGATGGTAGCACAACAATATGAATGTAATTAACAACACTAAATTATATATTTGAATGTAGTTAAAAGGAGACATTTTTATCATGTACATAGAGTTACTAGAATAAAATTTTTAGGAAAAATCATAGATCTATACAACACAAACAGTGAATCCTAGTGTAAACTATGGATGGGCTATAGTTAATAGTATAATTATAATAATATTGTTTCATCAATTGTAACAAAGGTACCACACTAATGCAAAATGGAATAAATAGGGAAAACTGTGTAAGTGAAGGGGATATATGGGATCTCTGCATTTTTTGCTTGATTTTCCTGTAAACCTACAACTTCTCTGATTAAAAATAAAAGTTAAAAAAAAAAATTAGGGGTGGACCTGAGTGGAAGGATCTATCAATCAGAACTGATCATCAGTGGAATGAGCTGTCAAGGACGTAGATTCCTTCACCAGTTTTCAGAGTTAGGGATATGGATATTTAGCAGGGTCTCCTACACCGGATAAGAAATCCTATTGGATTAGCATTACAATCCCTCCCAGGTGGAAGATTGTACCAATAGCTACTATTTCACAGTAAAAGACACAATGCCAAGCAAATCTGTCTTTTTGAGTCTGCACATCTTACCTTCCAGAATAAAGTCACAATATAATGTCCTGGCATTGACTTCACATTTCTCCAGACATCAGGAGCCTCCGAAGGAGCTGGAATTAACCAGAGGAAAGTTCTTGGGTTATAGTATATATGTAGAGTAAGACAGTCAAGCTTTCTTTAGTTCACTTGAGGAAATGACGGCTACCTATCCTGTCTGAGGCCTGTTCCTCATGTTGTCATTCTCTCTGGCTTCTACCCACTAGTCCTCAACCACATGGGTTACACCTCACTAGGTGCACAGAGAAGGTGCTTAAAAAGGGTCACCTGCCTCTGCACGGGACATCAAACTGAAAGCCTTTATGAGAGTCAAGCTGCAGAGCTTCTGAAAACCACCAAAGACTCCTTGAATCATTTCTCAGTTAGACCAATTCTAGAAGGTCTTTTAAAAAAACCTTTAGGAGAGCAGACCATTGCTACTTCTTTGCGCCATTTGCGAAAGCTGTAACGGAAGGACACAAATGGGGAGCCACCCACAGGCACACTGCTCTCTTGCAGCTGATGTCACAGGCTGGCCCTCTTGTGGGAGGCACGGCCTGGGGACTCCTGCCCGTCCCTCAGCAGGCCAGCATCTCCTCTGGGCAGGCCTCCTCCTCCTTCCCCTGCTTTTGGCCTGCACCTGGGTCAGCTGCATGCGGTGTTCGCTCAGAGAGCCCTTGGCACGGCTCCCTCCGCTGTGGCTCCCACCACACTGTTCTGGAATGCTCTGCACACTTGTCTTTCTTAACAATAAACTGTATGATCCCTGAGAACAGAGGCCTTGTCTCATCTGACTTTGAGCCTTTAGTACCTGGCTCAGGGCCTAACAGTGAAGCTCCATAAACATTTTTTCAGATGAATAAACACAAAGCTAAGAAGAACCCAAAAGACAGCCTGCATACATATTCCAGTCTTTTCCTGTCTCCATGCCTTGTTCAGAATTCTGTGCAAACTAATATTTTCTTTTCTTTTTTGCATCTAAACCTGTGCTCGCTCAATCAGCCTACTGGTAGGAAGGGTCAGTCTTTGAATCCAAATCAGTTCTGGGTATTTGCACATAAAACAGTTTGAGCATCTCATCTATACATAATACTAGCTGACATTAACACAGTCATTACCACGTGCCAGGCCAGTTCCAAGTGCTTTCCATATAGTAACTCATTTAATCTTCATAGCAACCCTGTGAGATAGGTACTATTATATTCCTCATTTTACAGATGGGAAAACTAAGGCCTGAAAGTTTAAGCTACTTGCTCCAAATCACACAGCTGTAAGCAAGGAGCCAAAATTTGAACCCAATGTGGTCAGGCTCTTAACCATTACTCTTCCACCTTTGGAAAGTGAATAGTCATAAAGTTTCAGCTTGCAAAACAAGTTAAACAAAATTTTCATTAAAAAATGTCCCAGTGATGGAAAGATAATAAAAATCAATACAATTTATTTTAAAATCTTGAAAAGATACATATTTTAATCATTGATTGTTAAAATATGAAATTACCATTAAGATTGCTATTTTGGGGGAGCAGATGTGACTCAAGCAGTTGAGCACCTGCTTCCTATGTAGGAGGTCCTGGGTTCAGTCCCCGGTGCCTCCTAAAAACAAATGAACAAACAACAAGCAAACAAATGAAAAAAACCAACTCAGGGGAGCCGATGTGGCTCAGTGGTGAGCACCGGCTTCCCATATACGAGGTCCTGGGCTCATTCCCCATCCCCCGTACCATCCCCCCCCACACACCAAATTGCTATTTTAAAATTTGTTCATCATTGTTTAAAATTTGCATCATACTTTGTATTATTCGAGGAGTCAGATTTTTCCTGGCAGAAATCTGTCATGGTAAGAAGATTTTCACAAGAATAGAACAATGGAAAAATCCCAAAGAGAATTTATAACATTCTCAAACACAAGAAATATCAGTCTTTAATTGTTGAAGATACAGATGACACTATTTTAGCACATCCATGGAGACAAACAAGAAAAAGGACTCACAGGTATTGATGTCATTCTGCAACTGAGTCACGAGAGCGCACCTCATTTTCCCAATCTAGTCTTAAAGCATTTCTCTATTCAACCATATTTTGTGAAAGTGTTGACTTTTATTTTTTTACATATTACTTTTATAACAGCCTCTTAAGCTTTCTTGCCAGATGTCTTCGGAGGAGGTGCTTTCTAACCCTTCTGAGCTTTTGGAGCTCCTGCCCTTCTGGCCTGCGGGTTTCTGAGCAGGAACTTTCTGGGCTGAAGCCTTCTTGTCCACGGTGGTTATCTTTTTTTCTGGAACCTTAGCAGCAGCTGGTGTGGCAATTCCCTTAGCAGGTGTTTTTTAGGAGAAGCTTTTAGGAGAGCTGCCTTTTGAAGCTTCTTAACTTCACAATTATTCTGTTCCTCATTTTCTTTGCCTTCGTGACCTTAAAATGATCACAATCTGTCATCTTGGCTTTCCTTTCTCTGGCTTCAATCTTCTTGGCCCATCTTGTGGCTGCCCATTTCGTACTGATATCTGCCTTCTCCCAGGCTTGTCGGACATGCTTCTGGCTGGGACTCTGTGGGAACTTGAGGATGAAGTTGGCGAGCTGCATGCATTTGAAAGGCATGGCCTACCTCCTTACTTGAATGCAAGGTCCATCAACCAAAGCCCTGTTCTGATCAATCACATCTACAATCATGACCAGTTTCCTGGCATGAGCCCCAAAGGAGATGTAGGCCACTCAGCCAACCTCCATGAAGCAACTGAACACTATATTGGCGGCGTCCGGCGAGAAGGAATGTGTTGAAATTTTGTTTTGGCTTCCTGAATCTTAAAACAGCATCTCCAACATGACTTTTTTTTTTTTTTCAAAGATTTGTTTTATTTATTTCTCCCTACCCCCTCGTTGTTTGTACTTGCTATGTCTGTTCGTCTTCCTTGTTTTTCTAGGAGGCACCAGGAACTGAACCCAGGACCTCCGATGTGGGAGGGAGGTGCCTAATTGCTTGAGCCACCTCCGCTCCCTGCTTTGTTGTGTCTCTCATTATGTTTTCCTCCTTGTGTTTCTTGTTGCATCATCTTGTTGTGTCAGCTTGCTGTCTTGCTTGTCTTCTTTAGGAGGCACTGGGAACTGAACCTGGGACCTTCCGTGCGGTAGGTGGGAGTTCAAGCACTTGAGCCACATCTGCTTCCTAGACTCTTATTTTTAAATATGCACACTTCACCCTAAAGTGTTTTAAAAATTTTGGCTACCAAAAGCAAAAGTATTAAATAGTTTCTGACATAGAATTGACAAAATTTAATAATGCTGCTGTCTGTTTTTCATCTTGTTTAAATATTGAAAAGCTACTTTTCTATGTTCTTAATTGTGTGTGAGAGAGGTCAACTGTTTGTGATTTGATGAGAAACATTTCTACACAAGAAGAATTATCTTGGAATATTACATAAAGATTTATCTCTCTGTTTTATAAAATGTAAGTCTATTGTCCCCCAGTAATTGAAATTTAAGTAAGTCCTTTTTTTCTTACAGTTGCCGGCATCTTATATTCAACTTAAAGGTGATCATATATTTTTTAAAAATCTATTGAAGCAGATCTCAATTTGCTAAACAATTAGGCTATCAGAGAAGCCAATACAGTATTAAAAACTTGTTGACATACTCAAGCTCAACATTGGACTTCAAGCTCAGTGCAAAACCTTGAGCTGCTTTGTACATTCTTCTTTGAAACAAAAGAGTGCTGTAATATAGTAGCATCACATCCAACATCATTTTTATCATAGTGTCCTTTAACTCTATGCCTAGTCACCATGATTTACATAAATATGATCATAATACACATAAATACTGAGTTTCCCGGCATTAAACAAAGTATTCTCAGATGTAAAAAATATCCATAGATTCACCATCAGTAGATTCATCTTATTTTCTTGTCATCACCAAAAGCAAAGTTAAGGATTTCAGGTTTATTATACTATAATTGAAAAGAAACACAATTTACTAAAAAGTCTATCCTTTTGCATTTCATTTTACTTATAATGTTGGAATCAATCTGCCAAAAAAATAAAAACAAAGCAAAACAGCATTATTAAATTAAAATTCTTGAATGAAACACAACTGAGGAATAAGCCACCTTCCTATCAGGAACAGGGTTTTCCACAGCAGGGATTCTTGAGGGGTCTGTACACCGAGGAAAAATTATTGGAATCTCAGGGGGCATGAGGATGTGTAGACACCAGAGCCCTGCTGACTTGTCTATTCACCACCTCTGTGTGTTGATTCCTATCAGCTGCCTTGGCCACCCCCCAGTTGGAATCACTGATTTAAAATCATCCTCCTAGAATGAAAGAGAAAGAGTTCTGCCAGCTTGGAAACATAAACAGAGAAATGGGAAAAAAAAAGGACACATAACCCTTCCTTTGGCATATAATAGCCAGAACTTGACTTTGAAGATTTCAAAGTTGTAATACCATCACCAAGAAACAACACAGGATCTAGCTCTGGTTGACAGTCAAGCCCTGGAGTTGGATTTTTTAGTGTGAGCCCCAGGTCAGTCACTTCCTGACTTAGCCAGTTAAAGTAATTCACCTCTCTGTGCCTCAAGGTCTTCACTTATAAAATGGAAGTAATACTAGTGCCTACTGCATGTTGTGAGAGTTAAAAGACAAAAACAGAGACAGCACTTAGAGCTATTCCTACCACATACTCAACACACAATCATGTTAGCTGCTATATCTATTACTAATGTTGTTATATCGCTGCCATTTATTAACTTTGTAAACTGGACAAGCCTCTTCAATCTATGGGCCCAAGTTCCCTCATGTGTCAAGCGGTGACGGTAATCCTTTACTATCCTGAATTGGAGGGCGAAGGAAGCAGTGCTGAGTCATCTAAACTCCTGAGGCCTATTTGAGCTCTGAGATCTAGTTATTTGGGAGAAAAAGACTGTGCATTCCATACCAAGGAACTTCTGCCACTGTCAACATGCTGGAGAAGGCTTACAATCTGCCGTCGCTGGAACAGATGATTTACTAAGTTTGTAAACATCATTGCATTTCCAAACATAGCCTGAAGTTTCTTAGTGTGAGACTAAAGCTTTCCTTGGCATTAATCCTTTGATTTGTCCCAATCCTGGATTAAAGGTCAAGGCTAATTTACATAGCCCCAGATCAAATGTGAATCCAGCAATAGGACTAGCTTAGAAACCATTTTGGCAAATTCAAAGGTCAGAAAGAAAATGTACAGTAGAAATAACACCAATGTCAATTGTTTTAGGTAGATGTTTGTCTACTCATGTCTCATTAGGTATTTAAACCAGATTTTTTTTAAAAAAAGGATGGCGTCTAGCTTCTGTTTTAATACTGTCTCCTCAGTTTTTGGTATAACCAAGAGCTTTCAGGGAAGCCAACCCATCTCCTATGAGCAAGTTTAGATCCTTGGGTTATATGCCAAGGAACTGAACATACCAGCTTCGAGTGTGGTGAATGTTTGACCACTCCATTCACTCCATTTCCAGAAGTGGGTGGCATCAGCACAGCGGACTCGGGCCAAATACTCTGTGTTGGGCTCCAGTTTACTTAAGAGGTACTCAGCATCTACTTTGATGGAAATATTGTGCTGCTTGATAAGGAAAGGGGAAAGAAGGGGAGGGGAGGGGAGGAAAGAGAGAAAGAGAGAAAGAGGGGGAAGGGAGGAAGGAAGGGAAAGAAAGAGATGAGATAAAAAGATGAAGAAGAAGAAGAAGACAAAAGAATACTGGTGAGTATACCTCATTGTAAATCCAAATCAGGACAACAGCAAATCCTGATTTAGAGTAAAACCAACTCTTTGAAAAATATCTCTAAGGCCCTCTTCCCAACTCTAAAAGTCTATGAATAATTTCATGGGTGTTTTTAAACAAATGACCCCACCATATGAACCCAGTAAAAAATAAGAGTTTAAAGTGTTTTATTTAGCAGTTTAACTATTCAGGATGAAAATGGGTTTTTTGAAAATAGAAAATTAAAGCAGTGTTCTTACTTGGATCACTTTTCCTGCACCATGGAGTTCAACCTGACACAAAAATGTGGAAATCTTCCCAACAGGGTGCACCATCCAGGTCATGATGGCATTTGTGGCACTTACATTTTCAAGGAAGACATTAAGGGGAGGCATTGGATGAACTGCAAACAAACAAACAAAAAACAAACAAACAGCAAACAAGAGTAAGATAGAAAGAAAAAGTCAGGCACAGCTCCAAGAAGACTTTGGCAAATGGGACTTTATTTATTCATTTATTTATTCAACAAGTATTTTTTTAAAATATGTTTGAGATTTTTAGCAAACAAAACCAGACTTACAGCCATGTGTAGTGAACCTCTCACTGATCATAATTAGAAACTCTGAATATAATACAAAAAGAAAACTACCTGAGGGCTACTGAAACTAAACAAAAACGGACAAGTTGTGGAGGGAAGTCAAAACATGGAAAAGCAGCCCACTGAGGAAGGAGTATAACAGAATCAGAGGCTAACCAAAATAACATTAACAATGTCAATGATACAATCCAAAATTACTCAACATACAAAGAACCAGAACTATGTTATTAATTCCCAAAGGAAAAGACAGTAACAGATGCCAACTCAAGATGACCCACAATGCTGGAATTATTAAACAGATCCATGAGGAATAAGTTAGAATACCTGAAATGAAGAGAAGGATAAATTTTCTCATCATAGAAATAGAAACTATAAAAAAGAGAACCAAGGGAGTTGTGGGAAGATGGTGTCAGACTAACAGGCAGAGCTCAATGCTCAAACAAAAAACAAAGGAGTAAGAGCCAAAAGCTTTCTGAAGGACCTGCTTTGGGGACCAACAGACCAGGACAGTGCTACACAATTTCCAAGGTGAGGGACAAAGAGACCAAGAAGCTGAAACAACAAACGTGAGTTACCAAGCCTCCGTGATGGCCAGGAAGGGCTCCCCTCCCCCACCCCAAGATATTAAGCTGGGGTAAAACCCTGGCTCACTTTAGCCAACTGAGAGGGGAACAGACATCTTCCTCCCTGTCAGCTCTTTCAAGAGAAAAATGAGGGGTAGTCGGGGTGATTTTCTTCAGTGAATTCAGCTAGCAGAACCCGCTTTGAATCTCCACTCTGGAGATTGAACATAGGAAAGCCCAGACTGAAACACCTCTGTAGAAAGGTGCACTGATGAGCACCACCTGCTGGCTTATCTGTAAATTGCATGGACAAAAACTGTTCTCAGTTCTCTCTCTATCCTATGCCTGGGAGAAAATCTGCACCCCACTACTGAGTCCCTGGCCTGATTTTGATAACTTAAGCTGGGCAATTTTAAAGACAGAATAAGTTGAACCATATATCAAAGAAGAGCTGTGAAAAAAAAAAATAGGTAAGAGAGAGAAGTTGGTATTCAGAGTAAATTCACCAACATATTCAGATGCCTAGACATCAGCAAAAAATTGCAAGCCAAACTAGGAAATAGGAAGAGATGGCCCAGCCAAATGAACTAACCAAAATCCTGAAGATATACAGGATTTAAGACAATTAGTCAGTGATAATCATACAACTCTCCTAAATCATTTCAAAGAATTCTAAAGAATAAAGAATATTGAGAAGACACTGGGTGAGCATAAAGAATAATTTGAAAGCCTGCAAAGAAAAGCAACAGACCTTATGGAAATGAAAGACTTGATGGGTGAGATTAAAAATATATTACAGGAAGCGGCTGTGGCTCAATCAGTAGGGCTCCCGTTTACCATATGGGAGGGCCCGGGTTCGGTTCCCGGGGCCTCCTGGTGAAGGCAAGCCCGCCCACCCACATGGCGCGGTTAGCTGACCCAGCGAGCACAAGCAGCAAGGGGGGGATAAATGAATAAATAAATAAAATCTTTAAATATATATATATATATATATTACAGGCACATAAGAGCAGATTTGAATTGATCAAAGGCAGAATTAGTGATTTCGAAGATAGAATATCTGAACTGGAAAAGACAGGAGAACAGAAAGAGAAGAGAATGGAAAAAATGAAACAGAGTGTCAGGGAACTGAATGACAATGAAAAACACACAAACATTTGCATTATTGGTGTCCCAGAAGGAGAAGAGAATGGAAAAGGGGCAGAAGGAATATCTGAAGAAATAATGAATGAAATCTTCCCAATCTTTATGAAAGACATAAATATCAATATCCAAGAAGAACAACATAGCCCAAGTAGAATAAATCTGAATAGATCTAGCCCAAGACACCTACTATTCATAATGACAAATATCAGAGCTAAAGAGAGGATCCTGAAAGCAGCAAGAGAAAAGAAAAGCATCACATACAAGGCAAACTTGATAAGATTAAGTGCCGACCTCTCGTCAGAAACCATGGAGGAGAGAAGAAAGTGGTATGATGTATTTAAGGTACTGAAAGAGAAAAACTACCAGCCAAGAATTCTGTAACCAGCAAACCTGTCCTGCAAACTGAGTTCAAAGTCTTCACAGAGAAACAAAAACTGATAGAATGTTACCAAAAGACCAGAATTACAAGAGATACTAAAGGGAGTGCTGCAGCCTGAAAGGAAAAAACAAGGATGAGAGATTTGGAGAAGAGTTTAGAAATGAAGATTATTAGGAAGGGTAAACTAAAGGATAAGAAGACAGACAATAGAACGATATGACAACAGAGAGTCAAAGGACAAATTGGATGAAGTAAGTAATGCCTTTAGTAATAACATTGAATGTTAATGGATTGAACTCCCCAATCAAAAGACATAGACTGATAGAATGGATAAAAAAAAATAACAACCATCTATATGTTGTCTACAAGAGACCCACCTCAGACTTAAGGACATAACCAGATTAAAAGTGAAAGGTTGGGAAAAGGTATTCCATGCAAATAGTAAACAAAAAAGAGCTGGAATACTGCAACTAATATTGGACAAAATAGATTTCAAATGCAAAACTGTTATAAGGGATGAAGAAGGTCATTGTATATATAAAAGGGGCAATTCACCAAGAAGAAATAACTATACTAAATATGTATGCACCTAACCTGAGTGCCCCAAGAGACATGAGGAACACATGGGCAAAACTGAAGGGAGAAATAGATGTCTCTACAATAATAGTAGGAGACTCAGTACACCACTCTCAGTATTGGATTAACATCTGGACAGAGGATAAATAAACAGAGAACTTGTCTGATATGATAAATGAGCTAGACCTAACAGACATCTATAGAGCACTGCACCCCAAAATAGCAGGATATACATTCTTTTCAAGTGCTCATGGATCCTTCACCAAGATAGATCATGTGTTGGATCACAAGACAAGTCTCAATAAATTTAAAAAGATCAAAATTATACAAAACATCTGTCCCTGATCATAACAGAATGAAGCCAGAAATCAATAATGGACAGAAAAAGGGAAAATTCATAAATATAATGTAGATTAAACAACACACTCTTAAACAATCAGTGAGTCAAAGAAGAAATTGCAAGAGAATTCAGCAAATATCTTGAGACAAATGAAAACGAACTACAAATATTGGTGTCTGAATAGAGGAAGATAAGCCTGTAAAGAAAATAAAGACACAGTAGCTAGAGAGGTAAGAATAAAACCAAGAGGGTGGTCTACCTTTCTAAAAAGAGAGCCTCCATTGAGAAGTTAGAATAAAAGGGTCAAATTCTCTATTCAAGGGGAGGAAGCATAATAAAATTATTCTATGATGATTCTGTTATAGTTGAAAGCAGTATGCAATAAAATGTAGGCCCTGTTTGGGGGCCAAATGCAAATGCCATCCTACAGTAGTTGGAAAGAAGATAACAGTGGAGGTGGAAAAATAAAAGGAGCACTACTAGGGAGTTGCTAAATATGGCCATAATGACAGCTCCATCCCCTTGATCAATGGAGAAAGAACTATAGGTACATTAAGATTCAGAGAAAACTAAAGAATTCTGCACAGTACCATTCCACCACCACCCACCACCACCAGTGGAAATTCAGACTGCTGGAGCAGGCAGAAGAGAAGCCTGGCAAGAGCAGAGGAAAATAGATGGACCTGAATTACCTGGGGCGGGGTGGGGTGGGGTGGGGAGAGAAGTGTCTCTACCCTACCCATCTCCCCCAATTCCCCAGGTCTAGTAGATTATAATCTAACAACCTAATGCTGCTTCTCAAGGAGTGGGAAGGACCAGGCTGAGGGCAGAGAGTCTTGACTTGAGGGATGGGTTGGTACAGTGAGGAGTCATTAATTGTGGTTTTCTGGGCCTGAAGCACTCCATTCTCATCAGCTTACCCCCACAGGGTATGCTATCCTGTAGACTTTGAGCTAAACACTGAGGTAACGGCCTTAAGCCTTTCTCTAATATTTATTGCCTCTCAGCATAGCCGATACTTGCAGAGGAATTCAAGCTCACAAGCCAAAATAATGAAACTTCTGAGCAACATCACTACAATAGGGCAAACACAACAAAGTGATTTATAGATTGCAATGAAGCAGCAGTATTAAAATAGACAGACCAAGAATTGAAATAAGCAAAAGGAACATTATAAGAGATATTGGAAGTCAAAGTATTAGCATAAAGAAGATATACAACAATTCTAAATTATGAACCTAATAAAATACCCTCAAAGTATATGAAGCAAAAATTTATAGAACTATAGGAAGAAAGAAATGATTATCCCAACATAGTGGGTGATTTGAACACTCTTCTCAATTATTGATAGATCAATCAGCAAAATCAAAGACGCATAGAGAATATCTGAACAACACAATTAAACTTAACCTAATAGGTACGTGGTGCATTTACAAGTCATCATATACTACATCAATGCTTCTCAAACTTTAATGTGCATAAAATCACCTGGGGGACTTGCTAAAATGCAGATTCAAGTCCAGTAGGTCTTAGGTGAAGCCTGAGATTCTGCACTTTTAAAAAGCTCCTAGTGATAATGATGCTTCCAATCCAAAGACCACAGTTTGACAGCAAGGTTCAAGACCATGAAATAAACCTCAACCATTTCAATAAATATATATCACATAAGCATCTCTGACAACAGTGCAATTTTGTTAGAACTTAATAACAAAAAGGCAAAAAATTCTTCTATTTGAAAATTTTCAAACACACTTAAATAATTCAGCATAGAGATGGTATTGCTCAGAGTTAATTATAATGAAAGCATTATCATGCCAAAACTTGTTAGCTGCATTCCTCTCAAGGGAAGTTTATAGTTTTAAATATTTATATTTGTGAGCAAGTATCCAACTTAAGGAAATAAAACAAACAACAGCATAAATCCAAAAAAGGAGGAGAAAACAGATAATGAGCGAGCAATTCAATGAACACAAAAAGAACAGTACAATGATAAGCATATTTTTAAAAGCTAAATATTATGTTTTTTTTTAAACTAGCAAAATAGTTAAACTTATAGCAAAATTGACTAAGTAATGAGAGCAAAGGCACATATAAATAATATGAATGGAAAAGAACACACAACCACAGGTAAAGTAGAAATCAGTAAGATTATCAACAAGAGCTTACTATTTCAAAGTAAACTAAAAGACATCAATAAAATGGTACAAGATATTAAAAACAATATAAATCAGATTTATAAAAACTCATATATTAGGTGATAGACCTCAGGAAAGAAAGAGATAGAAGCTAAAAATTGTTTTCAAAACTGAAGATCTAACAGGAAGGAGCACAAGCACAAATAAACACAAGAGATGGTCCCATAAATGAATGGAAGGTAAAAAGGAGACAAATTTTAAGAATCAAATATAAGTGAAGACAGACATTTCTCCAAAGAAGATACACAAATGGCCATTAAGCACATAAAAGATGCTCAACACCATTAGGCATTATGGAAATGAAAATCAAGACTATAATGAGTTACTACTTCAGGCCCATTAGGATGGCTATTATTTCAAAAAGGGAAAATATAAGAGTTAATGAAGATGTAGAGGAACCAGAACTCTAAAGCGTTGCTTGTGGGAATGTAAAATGATGCAACTGCTGTGGAAAACAGTTTGGTGTTTCCTCAGAAAGTTAAACATAGAATTACCATATGACTCTGCAATTCCACTCCTAGCTATTTACCCAAAAGAACTGGAAGCAGGAACTCAAACAGATATTTGTACACCAATGCTTTTAGTAGTATTATTCACAATAGTCAAAAAGTGGAAATAATCCAAGTGTCCATTGACAGACAAATGGACAAACAAAATGTGGTATATATATACAGTGGAATACTGTTCAGCCGCAAAAGGAATGAAGTTCTGATACACGCTATATAAAGCTTGAAAAAATTAGGCTAAGTGAAATAAGTTAGACACAAAAGGACAAATATTGTATTATTCCACCCATGTAAAATATCTAGAATAAGCAAATTCATAGAGACAGAAAGTAGATTAGAGGTTACCAGGGGTTGGGGGGAGGGGAAATGGGGAGTTACTGCTTAATGGACACAGAGTTTGTTTTGGGTGGCAAAAAATTATGTTAATGGATGGTGGTGAGGTAGCACACACTGTAAATGAAATTAACGCCACTGAATTGTATATTTAAAAATGGTTAAAATGGCAGACATTAGGTTCTATATGTTACCACAATAAAAATAAATTAATAAATGAAGAGATAAAAATAATCCAAGAGAAAATGACAAATAGCAAAGCAAAGAAGTTCTAATATATGGATAATACATGTTCTTAAAGAAGAAAATCAAAGGAAGGTAACAGAACAAATTCTTAAAAACTATAATTCAAAAAAAATTTTCTGAAATTAAAAAAAAACCTTGTAACTGCATACTGAAAGAACATATCAAATTCTTGAGAATACCAACCCAGAATAACCAACACTGAGAACAACTCTGGTAAAATTACTGAACTTTAAGGAAAAAGAAAACAACCACAACAACAAAAACAGCCTTTGAGCATCTGGGCAAAGAGACGAAATGACTGCCAAAGGAAAAAAAAAACTTTAGATTACCATTACCAATAGGCTTTTCATCAGCCTTGCTTTATTCCAGAAGAAAATGGAGTAAACATGTTTACTTCAGGAAAGAAAATGCAAGGTAAAGATTTTATATCCAGCCAAACTGATCTTTAAGTATATAAACTTAGATATTTAAAGTCAAACTTTTATTGATATTCAGTAATTCACGGTACTGTTCCCTAAGTACTTCCCAAAGAATGTACTAGAGAATGAGCTTCAGATAACCAAAATGACTAGAGAAACATATACTAAAGGACTGATGGTGGCATTAAGCCTATATAGTTACTTGTAGATCTCTGGTTAAATAAGATTTCAAAGGGTGATAGTATAATATGTAAGATCTATATGCTTTAATAATGCAGAAATACTTTGATTTTTTTAATGGGGGGAGATATTGAACATAAAAAAGTTTTTGAAATAGTGAGAGAGAAAATTGGGAAAATATATGTTAAAAATATTTCACACTGTTTTCGGTCATTGTTTTGGCAGTGGCAATACAAAAGACATGTTAAAAATATACTTGAGAAAGTTTTAAAACTTTATGAAGAGACATTAACAAAGATCTAAATAAATATAAAGATATACCATAGGAGACTTAGTGAAATAAAGATGTCAGTCTCTCCAAAATGCATTTATAGATTAATCAGGGATTCTTAACAAGGGGTCCATGAGCTTGAATTGAAATTCAAGAAAACATTATTCTGTGAGGACGTGTTGGTGCAGGTGTGCTATATTTATTAGATACTACATAGTATAGGGTGGACTGAGTAAGGGGTCCATGGTTTTCACCTGACTGGCAAAAAGGGGTCCATGGAACAAAAAAGATTAAGAATCCCTGGATTAAATGCAAATCCAATGAAAATCCCAACAGGGGTTTTCATAGGTTTTAATAAAGTAATTCTAAGATTTATATAGAAGAATATAGCACCAAGATAGTGAGGAGACTTTTGAAGAAGAGCAGGGAGGAGCACTCACCTTACCTGATATTAAGATTATTCTGAAACTTTAGTTAATTAATTTTGTATGGTACTGGTGCAGGAATAGTCAAACTGATCAGTGAAACTCAATAAAAGTCTAGAAATAGATTAGCACTTTTGTAATAATGAAAAAGTATGCTTGTCAAATCAATAGAGAAAGAAAAGCTATTCAGTAAACAGAAATGGAAAAATGGTTATCAATAAGAAAAGTTCAATGTCATATCACTGCCTCACTCAATATATAAAAATCACTTCCAAAGGGACCAAGGATTTAATTGTCTAACAAAAACCTTTAAAATTCTTAGTAGAAAATTATAGGTGACAATCTTTTGGATTTGGGGACAGGGAAGGATTTCTTTAAAAAAAAAAAAACAGATTGGTATAATTCACTATACTAAAATTGAAAACTTTTGATTACCAATAGACACATTAAAGAAGGTAAGAGTTACAAACTGTGAGAGGATGTTAGCAAAACAGACATCAACAATAAAGGATCAGTATCAAGAATTTATAAATAATTCCTATAAGTAAAAAAAGATAAACATAAACAATTCATAGAAAAACAGGCAAATGATATGAAAAAGAATTTCATAAAAGAGGAAACAGATGTGGTCAAAACATAGGAAGAGATAGTCAACCTCACTAGTGATCAGGGATGTACAGATCAATACCACCAAGAAATATCATTTAACATTCATTCAATTGGCAAAAATGAAAAAGCATGACAAGGCCAACTTGAAGAGAAAATGTGAATCCATAAAGTGGGAGTATAGTTGGTACAACCACTTTGAAAAATAATTTGGCATTATCTCATAAGTTGAACAGTCACATACTCTATGTGTATACACTGTATAACCAAGAAAACCAACTGCACATGTACCCTGGAGACATGTAGAAGAATGCTCAGATTAGCAATGTCTACAATAACAAAACCTTTACACAGCCTGAAAACCCATCAAAGGAGAGCGCATGAATAAAATAGGGTATATTTACACAATGAAATAATATACAGTAGGAAAAATGGACTACAGCAACACCCAATATTCTGGCTAAATCATAGAAATTTAACACCTTGTTAATAAAGTAATTACTATATTATTACACACAGCTTGATATCCTTTATCTACATTAAGACCAAACAAAATAAAAACATATTCTTTTTAGGATTATATACGAGATGAGAATAAACACACACACACACACACACACACACGGTTTAATGTGGTAGTTATCTTGCAGGAAGGAATGGGAGGAGGAGTGTGAGATGGGAACTCAAGTTATTGTCAGAGTTCTAGTTTTTAAGTTGGGTAATGAGCTCACTGGTGCTCATTGTGTGATTAAAACAAAGAAATAATAGGGGCCATGCACATGCATGCATCCAAGAGAAGAGGTAAGGCATGGATGAGCATTTATAATTAATCCAAATCAAATTCTAATTTAAAACTTTCACTCAAGCCATGGATTAGGCAAAAATCCATAGCACATTTATTTGACCACTCACTGTGTCAATCAAAGATGTGTCAGTGGCCACAAAAGACTATGACAATTCTAGTCTCACCTCGATGACTCAGGTTAAAAAGAATATTGACGCTTCTCTTCCTTAAGGCGTTTTCTGCTATGAGTGTGAAGTTATACATTTCTTGTGAGTCTTGAGTTACTTGCCAAATACACCAGTTTTTGTGTTTACAAACTTCCTTTTTCTGGGAAAATCTTTAAATAAAAAAATAAAAACCAATTACAGGGTTTACACTTCTGTTAAAGCAGGCATATCCCCTTACATAGGGGCATGCTCAGTGCTTTTCAAGCTACATTACACCAGAAAACAGTGATCTACCACCACCACCAAATACTAATAATGAAAATATTGCTTCAAGAAATATAATTCATGTGGTTAAATGTGCAAAATGAATTGCTGACTCACTCTTTTATTTTAAATATTCTTAAAGAGTCAGAAACTGGGTGAAACTCTTATTGCACCAAGATTCACTGTTAACTCTCTTTCTTATAGTTAGTTTTTAAAAAATTTTAGGAGGTACCAGGGATTGAACCCAGGACCTTATACGTGGGAAGCAGGAGCTCAGCCACTTGGACTGCATCCGCTCCCCTCTTATAGTTTTTATATTACATTTTTCTTCAACAAAAATCAGGTAGAAAGTATTGTTCACTTGTGACCACTTAAAGATTCCCTCCCAACACTGACAGGGCTGTTTTGAAATATTTGTGCAAATTTCCTGCAGCATATCAGTGTAGTGTTTGTTGTGCTGCCATAAGGGCCTTAAACAAGGAAGGCTGAAATCTGTCAACAATGTAAGCAGAGCTAACTTACGATTCAAATAAAGTGTAGGTTGCAGGAGAATGTGTAAAAGATCCCTGGCCACTGCCTGGATCCCAGGTACATTTCAAAGTCTTGAAGTCCCGAGTTTCACAAGAAAAATCTTTGGGCTCCTCAATTACTTCTGTCCATTCAAAGAAAAAACAAACAAACAAAAAAAACAGAAGACAGACCTGGTTAAGCCCCTTTATTTGAAAACATGTAGTGGACTGAATTGTGCTCCCTAAAAAAGTATGTTCAAGACCTAACTCCCAGAACCTGTAAATGAGACCTTACTTGGAGATGGGGTCTTTGCAGGTATAACCAAGTAAGATGAGATCTTACTGAATTAGACTGGGCCCTAAATCCAATGACTGGTGTCTTCATAGGAGAAAAGAGGGGGAGATATGGATACTGAGACACAGAGAGACACGCAGGGAAGGCCATGTGACGACAGGGCGGAGTCAGGAATGCTGCAGCTGTAACCCAAGCATTGCCAAGGACGGTGGGAACCATCAGAAGAGGGCAGAGGCAAGGAAGGATTCTTCCCTATAACCTTCAGAGGGAGCATGGCCCCGGCAACAACTTCATTTTAAACCTCTGGCTTCCAGAACTGTGAGAGAATGAACAGATTTTTGTTGTTTTAAACCACCAGGTTCATGGTAATTCGTTCAGGTAGCCCTAGGAAACGAAAACAAGTCAAGGAGACGCTCAGTGTGGGGTCTGAGGCCGCATTACTCTGAACAATGAAAGGATTGCCGAGGTGGAAGCCTACACGTGGACAGCCCCGGAAGTCACGCTTCTGCAGAAAAGGGAGATTTCGTTTCACCTCCTCATCTGGGGCCCCCTTCCTTCCTTCCCTTGTGATTTTATGGGGTACCATGAGGATGGGTGGTGGGTGTTATGCAACGAACTGTATCCCTAGTACCTGCGAGTAGGCACTGAGTAAATACTGCTCACTGGCAGACAGACTGAATGAAAAATGAATGGAGCCTGTGTGCTATGGTTTACAATGCTGCAGAAAGTCAGTCAGACTTTGTGAACCTGATAACCTCAGCAGCCGAGAACTAAGAATTCCAAGGAATGACGAATCACCTGCAAGTGCTGAGTTACTGCCACTCTTGAGTGGCTGCACCCAGGGGCCCAGGTGAACCAAGTGTCCAGATTGGAAAGCTCCTTGGGCGGGGGAAGTAGGGAGGGAAAACTCACAGGTATGACCCAACTGTACAGGGGAAGGGAAGTCTCCAGACAAAGCACAGGAGGTCACCGGGTGTGCACGCACGGAACTACATACAGGTTAAAACCGTCCCTCTCCACTGACAACTACCGTCCAGCAACTGCCAGTGACGGCACCTGACAGTTCCTACATGTGGTTAGGAACGGTAAATAGCCTCCACTTGCTGAATCCTACTGCATGCAGCTATTGTATCAGGGAGAGGCACACCCCGGGTGTTACCTCATTGATCCTCCCAACTCCTTTTCATGGGAAGCTGGCTCGAGAGGTTAGGACACATGGTTCAGCTAACACAGCCAGTGATGGAAAGACAAATCAAACCCTGACTGCCTTTCTGGGGTACCCTGACCTGCAGCCCTCCTCCTCCCTCGTGAGCCCATGATAATTCCACCATGGCTAAGGCGAAGCAGGGTAGTTTCCCAGTGGTCCGGATCATGACCTGAACTTTCTCCTCTTTAATAATGTTGATTTCTAGTGAAAAAATTGTTAGCAAGAACAAGAAGACAACAGGAAATCCTGGAAATATTGCTTCAAGATATGTTTTCCAGAGTCTCTGCTAAAAGACTTGGGAGACAGAAGGAAATTGAGCTCGTGAGTGGAAATGTTTACTGTCTTCTGGGAAAGGAGGTTCAAGTATATTCCACAGGAAATGAGAAGAGGGGGGCATAGAGAATTTGCATACTTACTTGAGACAAAAAGAACGATGCCTTTTATAACATGTTCCTGGTTTGTCTTACAATAGAAGTTTGTTCCTTTGATCCTAACAAAACGAACATTATTCAAGTTGAATGTGAGTACATTTGGATCAAGTTCAAGTTCTTCTCCATATATCTGTTCACCTTCCAAATAACAAGATACATTATTTTGACTGTTCTTAGCAATGGAACAAAAGGTGACATTGGATCCTTCTTCCACCAGTTTGTCTTTGGGGAAAACTAACAATGTATCATGTCCAAGGGAATCCTGTACTGCAACAGAAAAAATAAAAACAAAACCAGCTCAGTGAGAATCTCACTCACAATTCAAACCAGCCACCTCCCGCCTCACTCTCAGCAGATAGCTTTAGCTTCTTCTGCTTCCCCCAGAAAACAGGAGTCTAAATTTCTGCATCTAACCCATAAACTTTGGTGCACACAAGACAACACTTTCCACCGTTGTTGCCGTAGCTCTGCTAATTTCTGTGCCGCTGCGTTACTACCACAGCTACCGCCACGACTGACGACTCGATGACCGCGACTGCTGGGTCATTCCATCAGTAGCAGCTGCTCTCTACTGAGTCCTGGCCATGTGCGCGGCCCTGTGTTCAGGGCTTGTGCACAGCATCTCGTGGAATCTTTACTCGCCTACCACAACGGGACGGGCAGGACTGAGCCATGTTGTCTCAGCTAGCAAGTGGCAAAGCCAGATCGAGACCTGCCACGTTTGCCCAGCTAAAGCCAAGTGTCCCTCCTAACACCTAGATTGCACTGTAGGTCACCTCTCTTCCTACCTGCTCAGAAATGCCAGTCGCTCAAATATCAGCGCCCCCGCCCCCCACGTCAGTCTCTTCTTGAATATGGGCCATTGGCACACACAAGTCCTCAGGCTCTGCTTCGTACAGCGAATCCACCGTCTGGCCCATGCCTCCTCCTGCCACCCTCTCTACCCTGAGCTCCACTGCCTGCCTTACTGAAGGAGCTGCCTAGACTTGCTCTTCAGGTTTCATCACCTCCTCACTCCTCAGCCCCCTGCAGTCCGGTTGCCACCCCACCTGGCCACAAAAACTGCCGTCATGGAGGTGTGGCCTGGATATGGGCTTTTATTGTAAGGCTCCTCAGGTGATTCCAATGTGGAACCAAGGTTGATGGCCCAAGCTTTGGTGGTTTAGGACTAGGCAGGTTTTTTCATTTATTCTTGAGTCTGTTTTGAGGTTATGTTTTCAGAAATCTGTCCATTTTATCAAAGCTATTTATAATGGTTCTATTTTCTCTCTCTTACTAGCTTTCTAATCTCTATTTTCTTTTTGTCCCTCTTTCAGCAGTAGGATGTAAAGGTTAAGCGCATGACCTCTGCAGCCAGATTTTCTGGTTGGAATTCTAGCTTATCTCTACGACTTAGTGGTTTGATGACCCTGCACAGGTTCTTTAAGCTCTCTGTGCCTCAGTTTCGTCATCTGTGAAATGGGGATAAGAATAATGCACATTTCAGAGGACACTGATATAAGGAGTAAATTAATTAACATGTATAGTGCTTCAAACTGTGACTGGAATGTAAGTGTCCTGTAGTTTTAATTCTGTTATTATTATTAAAGTAATTACTAGGCTACTCATGGGTTATTGTGTTATCAGTTTGAGTTAATAAATGTGCATACATGTTTAATGAAGGAATGCTTTTATTGGCAGGAATTTCAGACAATCTGGTAGGATACATAGTTGAGACAGACAGATGCCCAATCTACCCTGGCTTTAGGACTGGCCCATAGCTTAACCAGGGCTTGAGAAAGTGTTTTATTTATAATTACAATAAAATTTAGAAATTTACATTCGAAATTTCAATTACAAAATTAAAGGCTACTTAAAACACATTTATCCATAAGGGATCACTCTAATGAAGGGCTGCTTTAATTTTTCCATATTTCCACATTCTCTGTAGATTAGGGATTGGCCATGGGCTGCCATTGGTTTTTGTTTTATTTTTCTAAATAAAGCTTTATTGGAACACAGCCATGCTTCATTTGTTTACATATTGTCTATGGCTGCTGTTGAAGGACAATGGCAGAGTTACGTAGTTGCAACAGAGACCATGTGGCCTGTAGAGTCTAAAATATTTATTATGTGGTCCTTGACAGAAAAAGTTTCTTGGCCGGTTCTGAAGGCATACACATTTTATGTTGTTCTAATAAAAACATATGTATAATTTATATTCTGTTTTGTTCACTCAGCATTCTATGATAAATATACACATTTGGAAAATGAATACATTAACTGTCTGAACTTGCATACTTATTTCAATGAATAAGTTTAGAGGTTAAACCAAAGATGTCTATCTCTGGGTCACAAGTTTCAAAACCATGCTTTTTGTTCTAATACGAGTTAAAGGAAAGTAACGTCTACATCTATCCAGGGTTCCTCAAAGGGAACTTCCACTATCTGACCATTGGTTCCCAAGTAATATTAAATGAGAACTTTTTACTCTTTTGACTGCATCAATTCTTACCATCTATTTCTTTCCACGAACTCCAGTCGCTCCAGAACCTTGACTCGGGGAACCTGGCATCATCCACCACACTCCTCATTCTTACAAAGTGTTTTGCACATTCCAAAGGGAGCTCAGATGCCCAGCTCCAATGCAGAACTTGGTTCCACTTCACAGAGGTGCTATAATTCCCCTAGAAGTAAAGGAAAAGCAATGGAAGTATATTGCTATCCTGTCCTGGAAAATTGTTTGATTAGACCTACATCAAAACACAAACCTAACTCCACAATGTCACAAGTGCAATCCATTCCTAACCCGCCAATTCCCCTTGCTCTGATGTCTGAGCAGTGGGCTGGCCAGAGCCTCCTGCCTTTAGAAAATTCACCTCCCAATGCCTTTGCCCCTCCATTCCAGGGGGCTCATGTGGAGTAGGTGATAGAGAAAGTAGAAGCTACACAAGTCTTGGGGGAAAGGATCAGAGATTAAAGGTGTTCACAGTACCCATCACACTGAACCTGCTAAGTGAATTCTTGAAAATTAGAGCAAAAAAATCTGCAAGATTGTTGAGTATTTTTTATATTCATTTTTAGCCAGGGTCATATCAAGTTGGCCAAATCTCAACAGAAGATGACAGTCCTTCATGAAATCCTGGAAGTTTCAGTGCCTCCCAGAAATCAACAGATGGCCCTCCACATGGCCCTTGGTTTTCTGTCTCTTGTCTTTTTAGATATGGTGGCCATGTAGACCAGACTCCCTTCGCTTGAGCTCCCTGTGTCAGAATCTTTGGCCCCCAGTGATGTCAAGCACACAAGAAAGTCTTACACTGTTCTCTGGGAAGCCTGTCCAAGTTTGACTATAATTTGGTCTTTTGGAGCAGCCTTTAGTCTTAATTTTTCCCTTCTCTAATTCAATTGCCATCACTGGGTTCTTTACCCCTTACCTTGTCATTCAAGACCCTCTACACTCTGACACCAACCTACCTCTGTGGAGCTCCCTGATGGCTGTGCCTTGCAGGGATCTTCCCTCAAGACACAGTGGTCTACCCCACACTTCTGGAATATGCTTTGTGCTTTCCCACCTTAGTATTTTCTCACACACTGTCCCTAGTTTAGTGTCCCCCAGGTACCCTCTGCGTTGGGAATTAGTCCCATCCTTCAAGCTAGGTCATACGCCACCTCCCTCATGAAGCCTTTTGCTCTTTCCTCTGAATTCCTTCCATCTCCCCCTCTCCTGAAGCCCTCCTGTATATGGTGTTTAGTTGTAGGTATTTCTCTGTCTCTGTGTCCCTACAAGAGCATGGCCCGGAGAGAGCAGGGATGGTGATTTATTCTGCTTTGTGTCCTTCATCACTCCAGGTACTCATGCTCCCCAGTGGGCCTCCTTCAGGACTCCTGCTTTTGATCCCACAGCTGGGAGATGGAGTGATAAGTAGCTTGCACTACCTAGGGGGAAATGACTCCATATCCTGTCATTGTCCAAGGGTATTGCCTAAGGACAAATATAAGTCCTGTAGTGAAGAGGATGGGAAGACATGTATCTCAACTGGTGAAGCTGGAGTTCCCTAACTAAGCCTTCCTTTAGTTATGCCTCTTCCCTTTCCAGGTTGCTAACCTTGAACAGTACCCATGGCAGAACTAGATACAGCCCTAGAGTGCTAACACCCTCATCTACACTGGCTGGGCTGGCATTTAATTGTTCACATCTTGGGCAGGCTCCTGATATATGCAACTTTTACTATTTGATATGATTAATCTTAAGCACATTTTGCTTAAATATTCTTTAATTTAGGAGCAGACATACATACACACACCCACACACACACATAAACACACACACACAAAGGAACTATATTAATAATGGTGACCTTGCTATAATGTCAGCAATCCACAGACGGGATTATACCTCCTACATCTCTCTCAAATCTATCCACTTCTCACCCCGACTGCTACCATCTGCCCCAGAATCCTCTCCCCTGGACCAATGCCACACCTCCCCCCACGTTCTGGCCATACTCACTTTCTCCAGTGGCCCCAGCTGTTTTCTGCTGTGCAGCCAGGTTGGCTTTTGAAAACCTTCAAATCAGATCTTGTAACTCTTCTTATTGCTCTCAGGATAAAACACAAAGCCTGAGCCTGACCCCGAAGGTCCTTCATGGTCCTACCCAGGCCCTCCTCCAGCCTTACATCACGCCCCTAGGGACTCAGTGCTCCAGCCCACAGCCTGCTTTCCAGGAAGTCCCTCATCAGGGCCTCTGCTCACACCTGCTTGAGTGTCCTTCAATCCTTATTCATAATTTGGCCAAACAGCTCTTTCTCCAAGTCACCAGAAAAGGTCAGGCCTACCCCAGAAGCACAATTTGTGTGTGGCCTGCACAGCACTTATTCTATTTAGAATACACTTATTTGGGTATTTCTTTCTTTGTGCTAGTGTTCTCACCACTGCAATCTCCATGACTTGTACAATGCCTGGACTTGGGCTCACAGTTTAATATGATGTGCTGAATTATTCAATCAATTCATTAATATGCAGTGGGTTTTATTTTTCCCAGACACTATTTATATGAATTATGCCTAAGGTCAACTTGTGTTTTTTGGTCTTGAAAGCCCTGTAAATAGAAGAGAGAAAACTTTCCTTGAATGCATCAGTGATTTTTTTTTTTCCTTCTCTTTTTCAATGTGACCAATTGTCTTCAGGCTGTTTTCATTCACTGAAGTGGCAAGTTTAATTTGGCCCTCCCAGACATTAGTGAATCACAAGAAATTGGCACATACATTTACATACAAGTCCAAGTGGGGTCAGTGACTCATTTCAGAGACATGGGCTTTATCCCTAGACTGACTCACACTCTAGGCCTCCCGCCAAGCTTGAGCTGTTACTCTACTCAGCCCTCTGCCTCCCTCTCTTCACCACCCTATCATTTACAAAATCATAAAGCAAGCAGCTAGAAGAGAAGGGCAGAAGCTTGGCCAAGGTGGGATCATAGAGTACGAAGACGGCCTCCTAGGCGCTGTCTAGGGCTTGGTTCAGTGACCCCGGTCCAGCAGCAAGCATCTGGATGAAGATACTCTTCCTTTGGCTGGTTTGGGAACACACTGATGTGGAGACATGGAGCCTGGAAGCTGCCCTCTTTCAGCATGAGTGAGGATGCCTAGTGAGGCCTGCACTGTAGGCAACTGCTGTAGGAGGGGGAGATGATGGTACAGGCACAGCTTTCTCTTAACTGGAGCAGGATATTAAGTCTCTTATCTGGGTATGTTTCTTTCCTTGTTGAAGTTGTGTCTTCAACTTCAGGCCTGAGCAATTCAGACAAGGGCTTCTTATGACATCACCTCTTCTGTGGGACCCCTGGGGAAGCTGTAGGTGGCTTTCACCCCTGTCAGGTCCTGGGGGTCTGAAGGATGATACTGCCCTGGCTCTGTTGTCTTAAGCAGGACAACAAATCTCTCTGTGCCTCTGCATTCTCATCTGTTGTAGTCTCGCCTGTGCTGAGTATTGTGGGGGGCAATACAATGACCAAGACAGCTCTATTCCCAAGGCTCTTAAGCCCTAGTAGGTTACACAAGCTGCTTGATCTTGCGAAGAAGACTATTACATGCATGAAATATGGTAACAGACATGAACTGTCTTTCAGAAAAATAAAGGATCAGATTGGTCTATGGTTAATGTTATTTTCTCTAATGGTGCTAGATTTCCACCAAATTCCTCCAGTGCTTCCCTGAAATTTCTTTTATCTCGGGCAATGCTAAGCCTCAATACGATCTTTGCTAAATGTTTTACTGGGCTTTATATTTCCAACCAGTTCATCCAACAAAAATATGAAAAATGAGACTTAACAGAATGAGGTCCACAGATGTGCTGATAGTAGAGTGAACAGCTGCACATGGCATCACTGGTGTTCAAAATAAGAGCACAACTCTCATTGTGAGAAACTCCCTTTGAGGGGTAGAATTACAGACCTGCTATTAGTCTTGAATCAACAGAGTGAGAATTTTATTTAACTTAGGCTGTTTGTTCAGAGATCAAATGCAATAAAGGATGTGGAAGACTAGAAAGTAACTGGAGACTTCAAATGAGAGACCTTGTGCTTTACCATAGGAACTAAGCATCCTGGATCCCTTGTACACAGACCTTCATCCCAAGAGAAGAGTGGACCCTGGATGAGCCAATGAAGGTGCTAAGCAATGCACAGTCCTGGGCTTTCCTTGCCTCCAGGAGAATTCTCAGGTTCCGCTTCACAGGGATAACATTCCACTATGCCTAAAACATCCCATGGTGCTGATTATCTAGTTCTATGACCAGAAATGGTAACAGAGAGAAACCACCAAAGTGTCCCAATGCACTAGATCAGAAAGCATCAGGCAAAACAGACACAATCGTATCTAAACAAAGAGAAGTGAAGAATCTATCCCAAATAATTCAAAGACAGAAAGAGTGTGAAAGGAAGGATTTAATTAATTAAATTTCTTGTAGAAAAGGCCACATATGAAGCAATAAAGGGCACAGTAAGTTACTCTCTAACATGACCCACAGAAAACCTCATTGCTGGCTAGGATAGAACACTTACATTCTTCCTTCCATTTCAGCACAGTATAAGCAAAGCAACTGACAGGAAACTGCACTGGCAAGAAAAGTGTTGCCAAATTATTACATCTTACATCTCTGGGGGACAGAGAAGAAAGAGGGACAAGGAATGAGATGGTTAACCCTGTGGATCTCTGGAAGCCAGTACTCACAGGATGGTCCCAATAGCCCCCTTAGAGGCGAGAAAGCAGAACTGAAAAAAATAATCTATTTTCTTAACACACCCCACTCTCTGCTCCAAGCCAAAGTTGTCAAGTTACTTTGTCATGAACCCTCTTAACTAAAGACAAGAAAAGACGATTGTTTAGAAAACTGTTTTGAGCTGCTAAAATGTTTACATATTGGGCTTGTTTTTTGATGTTATAAAAGAAAAATCACGATATCAGAAAAGGATTTTTAAAATATTGAGCAAAAACATACTTACCACCCAGATGATATTGGATGTTTTAATTCTACTGATCTGTATCTGAAAAACCATTTTTAATTCCTGATGATTAGCAAGGTTGCGGACACTCCATTGTAAATTCAAACACTGCTGTGCAGAATTGATGGAAATGTTAAGTAATTCAGCAGTCAACGGTAAAGGTTCAGGCAAGACTGAAAGACCAAAACAAGGCATGAAATAACATTTACCGGGAGTATGACTTAATACTCATAGATAATTAAAACTGTACAGTATCACCATTGTTCAGCTTTAGAAAAAAAAAGCTCATATGTATATTCTAAATCAGACACCTTGAAAAGTAGGAAGGGAATTTATAAATCAATACGTAGAGGAAGAAATTGAGACCTAGACGAACAGAATAACTTACTCAACCATATATGCAAGTTAATAAATCGATATATGGTTAAACAAAACAAAAAGATCCTTTGTTGAACAACCTAACTAGTGTGGAAATTTATAACAAGGCTGAATTTAAAAAGAGGACTTTTTGCCCCAAGACTCATATATCTGGAAATCTAACTTGAAAGATTTCTTTCGGGAAGTCAATATTTCCCAGGTATTTCAATGGCTATCAGTGAGAACACATCCCATGCCTGGACAGGATCTCATATCTCACTGCCTTCCACTTAAAACCCCTCTGGCAAGACTTCACTGAACTCTTTGGATGAGACCAGCAACCTACTACGCACTTGGCAGGAAGAAAAAGACTTATGAAAAGGCCCCTAGCTCAACAAAGGAACCTAGTTAGAGAGACACAATCTTATACGAAATAGAGAATGTAAGATTAGGGTATTTAATGGTGTGTTCGAGTCTGTAAAAGAACAGGAACTCAAACATGGAACAGATTTGCAAAGGACAGTGACCTTAAAAACGGTGCCTTATCTCCTTGGCTAACATCCTGTTTTATGATTTTTAAATAATTTTAAATTTTTAGTACATATGTTACTTTAAAAACCTGTAAAGAGAAGTAAAACTAAAATATTACTGGTTGTTATTCTTGGGTAGTGAGTTTGACTAATATTAACTTTCCTCTTTATAATGTTCTGTATTTTGTAAATGTTCTACTGAAAACATGTATTATGTTCATAAATCACGCACTCTACTATATTTACATTCCTCTCTACTCTAATGATCCTAAAGCACCTTCAGAATGCATAATTTCATCTTCTGAGTGGATAGACACCAAAAGGCTGGGCCTCAGTTACCTTTCCTGCCAAGGAAATTAATAAACTGGTATTCTGACTCTTACCAAGAGTTTAGGCAGAGTGGATCATTTTCCAGATCCCATTCACTCAAAGGTAAATGAAGTTGGAATTCCTGAACACACAAAGCCCAAAATATGGTTATAGTTCTCTGTTGTTATTTGATTAGTGATTTTGTTAGCCCTTTTCTGAATAAAATTTCTCAGTTCTTAGGCATACCCAGTTATCCACCTCTCCCTAAAGCTAAAACAGCTGAGCAAGTCTTCTGAGCCCAAGATTTAAGCTAACCAAAAGGAGATTTGGAAAGATGAAAGAGCAGATTCCTCATGAAGTAAGGGGAAATATTTTTAATAATTGTGGAGCCAAAAACACCAGTGAAAGCAGGTACCTGCAAAATCATCCCATCCTTTCCTAGCCCTCGTTTTACTTTGTCTAATATGGTGGTTGGTTGTCAGTCTCACACTGTAGATGGAAATTTCTTGGAGGACAGAAGTTGAGCCTTATGCATCTTTGGATGGATTCCTGTCCCCAGAACTCAGCACAGCATCTATGCCATAGCAGGCAGTGATCCTCAATAGCAGAGATCCGGGTCTCAAGGGCCTGACAAGCAAATCCTCCTCTCACACCTGGACTGGCCCTTCCTGGAGTCTCTTCTCCTCCGTGGCTGCTTTCTAACCACCCCCCCCTTTTTTTTTTTTGCACACTGATCAACTGTGCTGTATGTGATAGCTTGAGTTATGTCTCCCAAATTTAGGCATGCTGTTGGTCTTAATTCACATTCATATGGGGGATGAACCCACTATAAGTAAGATATCCTGAAGATGTTATTTTTGGTTCAGTTGTGGCCCAACTGAGTAAGGTTGTGAGTTGTTTATTAACAGAAGACATTCAGAAAGAGTGAGAGAAAACCATGGGGAGGAGATAGAAGCTGGAAGTCAGTGGAACCTGGACGGGAAAGGAGAGGATATGGCCAGGTAATGGGAAAGCCAAGAAACCCAAGGATTGACGGCCAGCTAGAATGCTACTGACCCCAGGAATAAGCAAGCCTTCTAGCCTCTGAAACCGTGAGCCAATAAATTCCTGTTGCATAGTCAAACCCATTGTGTGATATTTGTCATAGCAGCTAGGAAACTAAGACACTGTAATATTCTGTTGTGTTTGTCCCTCTGTAGACTGTGAGCTTACCAAGGGCGGGACTAAGTCTTACTCAGCTCAGTGAAACCAGGACCAATAACACACCTGCCACTGATGTAGACAATGATGGGTTGCTGAATGAATGAGTAAACTCCCATGGTAAACTATTTCTGGAAGCTATTTTAGAAAAGGGGGGAATTCTTTATATTAACATGTGCTATCAGCCATACTGATGACTCAGTTACTCCAGTGACCTATACATCAGTCAGAAATAATTTGGTCTAAAGCAATCTAGGTTTGTCCGTGGGAAATACCAAGGTAATGTCAGAGATATGAAAGGACCTTAGCAATTACTAAATCCAATCCCATTATTTTTAAGATAAGGAAATTGAAGTTTTTTTAAAAGGGAAGTGGCTTTCCCAACCAGACCAAAACTCTTGGCTCTTGGCCCAGCTCTCTTTTTATAATGCTGCAGTGGAGCGTGGCCCAAAAGTCCAGGGGTGGGTATCAGACAGCCCTGGATTTGAACCATGGACCCTCCTCCCCCTTTCTCCACCCTGTTTCCCTGACTGCCCCAATACTACCTGAGAAAATAATCTGCAGTCCACTCATAAAATGAGATACCATATAGCCATTAAATAGAATGTTGTTTCTAGAACATTCAGCAACCAAGGAAAACATTCATCATATGTTGTATTGTTTTAAGTAACAACAAAAAAATAAACATACAGAAGATTTTCATTTTTATTCATACATATATATATTTATATATATTTTTTTACATCTCTACCTCTATATGTATATACACACAAAAGACCAGAAGAAAATATATCAAAATGTGAGTTTCTGTTTTGGATGATGAAAGTGTTCTGAAAATATATGTAAAAATATCGTGAAAGTTACATAACATTGTCAGTTGTATTTAATGTCACAGAATTATAAACTTAAAAATAGTTAAAATGATTTTTATGTTATATATATTCTCCCACAATGAAAAAATAAAATGCTACAGACATGCAGTGTGGCTGATGGAGACATGTGCCCAGGTTTAACTGGAAGTGGCCTCTGGCTGTATCTTGTAGGCCAACTAGTTTAAGTGGAGGTTTAGTACATACTAGGTCATATACAGCAGAAATTGAGACAAGAAATCCAAACCATGCAGATGATGACGAAGCAGGATGACTTAACAGGCATGCTAGGCAGAGAAAGTTGGAAGCAGAAATTGAGACAATGCATAGGGAAACAGGTAGATGCACGTCTGATCTAAACAAGAGTAGCTGGGAGGGTGAGCAGCAGGGCCTGCTTGGAGAGCAGAAAGCCATATATGTAGAAGACACACTGTAAATAGTTGTTGGATCAAACAACTGAAACTCCACCAGGGAAATGAGCTGCGTCAAAAGCTTGGAGTTAAATGTCTGCAGTTTCCTGGGTAGCCTGGAGTCGGGGTGGTGTGCCTGTGTGGGAATCAGGAGCTGTCCTTGGCCTAAACACTCTTATTTCCAGGCTACACACTTAGCCCAGTTGTATTGTACTTAGACTTTAGCAGGTAAGAGATATAGTGAAGGTATGCCCACTACAAATGAGAAATCCAAATTCCCATCAAATCAAATCATGATTTTTAAGAAGCCATAAAAAGTAGCATCTACCTTGAACATAAGTAGCACATACCCTGAACCTAAAATAAATAAGCCCAGACTAAAGAATATCAGATGGAGGACTGAGGTATTATCAAAACAAAATATTCTATTTCCAAATATCTTTTCATGGAGTTTTAAGAGAATATGAGAAATGCTATGGGTTTCCCTCTGGGTACTCCCTGTTATGATTACAACAAAGAATAAACATGGAAAGAAGAAACTTTAAAGCTTTGTAAAATATGGCTTAAGCAATGAAAATTTTATTAAGCAATAAAACCTCTCTCAAGTCTAAGAATCTACTTTCAAACGGATCAAAGTAATAATCTAATTATACATAAACATTTTAGAGGTATTGAATTCTCATTGACCTTATTTATGAAATTGATTTATCTCAAGATAACATTACTGGGGAAGTAGCTAAGTGACAAATAATATTTCTTTATCCATAAATACCATTTCAGCATTTAGCATATTGTCTTGTAGCTAACAGCTTCTCAAAGTAGCTAAGGGACATCACAACTTGTTCTAACCCAGGGGATAATATTGGTCTGATATATCCAATATCTTTACCCAGCGAGGGATAGAAGGAGCTACCCTGGTGATACCCAGGCAAAGTAGGTTGACTGTGAAGTTCTACTCACAAGTGCCCTAATGGCCAGGGCTTTAACCAGACAATCAGGGTCCAGGTGTGACCCATCAAGGTCAGGGAGGTCAAGACAAAGGCAGCATTTGCTTTGAGAGGTTGAAAGTTCTCCTCAGGTGAGCTACTCAACTCCAAGTAACGCCCAAAGAAAAAAAGATCCAATTGCTTCACTTTCTCCACAGCATCAATTTCCTCATTTTTTTTTCCTCTGTGACTTTTTCTTTACTGTTCTTTCCACTTCTTACCTTTATTCTGGTAAGTTCCCAGGGGCAGAAATACCAAGAGGAATGTTGTCTGAAGGACTGCAAAGAGAGCCATAGGTTCTGGTTTTCTGAAAAAGGTAAATGACAAGGAAGGGAAATTTACTTTTCTTTGAGCCAAGTGCATTAAAGGCCCCATTCTTCCTCCTGTCCCGAGGCCCTTTGGAGTCCCTCACAAAATAGGAAGAGTACATTCCACACCCCATGTGACTTGCTCAGGCCCATAAATAGGGAAGAAGAGATGAGAGCCTAGTCCTCAAGTGACTGTGTGTTTCTACTTGCTCTTCTGTGCTTCCACCTTTGCCATGAAAAGGACATTCCTGGGTACCCTACTTGTGGTGGTTAAGGTCATGTGCCAATTTGGCCAGGTGATGGTGCGCAGCTGTTTGGTCAAGCAAGCAGTGTCTTGATTGTTACTGTGAGGCTATTTCGTGGACATAAATCATCCATAAGTTGCTTGTGTCTATGGCTGATTACATCTACAGTCAACTGAGGAGATTGCGACGTCTCATCAAATCAGTTGGAGGCTTTAAAAGGAGAAGTGATGATTTCAGCAGTCAGAAGAGAGAATTTCCATCTCTACTTCAGCCAGCCATCTTTTCCTAGGGAATTCATAAAAACCCTTCTGCCTTACAGAATTTAGACTTGTCCTTCCCCACAGTCAAGTGAGAAAATTCTTTTTAAAAAAATTTCATAATATTTACAGATACCTCTGGTCAGTTCTGTTTCCCTAGAGAACCCTGACTAAACCCTACTGGAATCAAGAGAATTAGAGACACATGAGGTAGAGCTGAGTCACCACAACTGAGGCCAGCCTGGACTGGCCAGCAGTCAGCCAATCCCAATCAAGATCATCTGACCCCTGATGTGAGAACAATAAATGCTTATTGCTGTATGCCACGTAGTTTTGAGGCAATAGACAACTGATACACCAATTATTCAAACCAAGCAAAGGTTGGAAAAAAAGAGTTATATTAAAAAAACTGACTCTTTAGAAAGAGAGCAAATACTACAGTATCAAAAGGCTAAATTTAAATTAATTACTTATGGGGGGGGTCTCCACTCTTCCTTCTCTCCCTCCTTAAAGTTTAACATAGGAAAAATTTGTATATTCTACCTAAGTAGATGTCCGATTTTTCATTGTTCAAAGTAATTTCCAGTGTTCCTTGTTTGTACTTTGTACACTGACTCATCGAGTACTATGACCACCGGACAACTGAGAGCACAAAGAATGAGTCCAGATGACCTCAAGAAAGCTAATATATTCTTAATTTAATAATAAATGTGTTAGTCAGAGGAAGTGTCAAATTTCACTTTTCTACTTTAAACTCTGACTCAACACGGAGAGGAATAAGGAAACAATTCATTCAAAGTCAATTTTTGCTCTGTCTAGCCATATGCACTTCATCAAAAGCTAGAAATTCAGTGACCCAAATGATCAATTTTCACTACCCATCCCCTTAATTAATCAATTAATTAACTAATTAATTTTAACATGTTTGGGGTGGGGCTGGTTTTATTTGCATGCCTTAGTTCATTTATTTTCCCCCAAGATGGCTCCCTCATCTGTCTGCTCGTTGTTTCTGCTTGCTGTTTGAGCTCATTGTCTGCTCTCTGTGTCTGCTCATTGTGTCCACTCGTCTTCTTTAGCAGGTACCGAGAACTGAACCCCGGACCTCCCATGTGGGAGGCAAGCATCCAACTGCTTGAGCCACATCCACTCCCTGCTCGTTGAGCCTGCTTACTGTGCCAGCTTGTTGCCTCAGCTCATTACATCAGTTTGTCTTCTTTAGGAGGCACTGGGAACTGATCCTAGGACCTTCCATATGGGAGGCAGGTGCCCAACTGTTTGAGTCATATCGGCTCCCCTATGTATTAATTTTTAAATAGTATTTTACAAGTGAAATGGGAATGAGAGTAAAGACAGGAAGTGGATACACTATACCAATAAATTATTTTAGGGGAGCCAAACCTGCCTGCAAGTGAGCTAATTTCAGGCAGAAGCAACATTATTCAATGACAGCCTTTGTTCATATCCATAATTAAGCCCTACTTTCTGCTATTTTCACTTTTTGACCAATAGGGTCATACTACCTCCCCCAAATCTCTACATATAACTCCAAATAGGATCCTGTTACAACAGAATGCCAAAGGAGGAGGAAAAAAACTAATTCAAGCAAAAATACTTTCTTCAAACCAAGGGGAAGAAAAAGAAAAGTGCTCAAAGTGAAAATTCTGAAACGTACTGTGAAATTTTAACATCCTTTCAGTCTTACTCTATGGGTATACAGGTCCATCTTCCTTAGATTCCCATCATCTGAGGAACACAAGATGCCACCATTGTAAAGAAATCCCATATATTTAAATCCAGATTGTCCAGAGAGTGATACATGCATTGTCAAGTGTTCTCTTTATGAAAGTACTATTTAAAATGTTTCTATATAGGCAGGGTTCTCTTATTAAACCAAACATTTTACATGTCACCAACATTAGACAAGTCATAGGGGTAGAGAAACTTAAAACTAAATGTTAGAAGCCAACTGCCAATAAAGGGCGATCAGAAATTAAAAGAAAGAATAGAAACTATCATGTAACTAAATAAAAAATAAGAGAATTTACAAAAGACATGTTTCTGTGATCCAGGTGTCACAGGGAATGATTTGAGAATCACCAGGACAGAGTCCTATCTGGAATTCCTGCCCTTCATCACCCTCTCTCACACGTTGTGAGCCTGAGGAGGCTGGGCTTCAGCAGCTGTTCAGGTTTACCAATTTTCATCAGCTCTAACACCCAGAGCGTTACACATGCTGGGCAGGTGGCAGTCATGACATGGTGATCACTGCCTACGCATGTGGGAATTGGTAATTTCCAGTGATATGACCAGATAACCACCACCCGTGACATTTCAGGCCACAAACCACCAAAGCTCACTTGCAGAAGGAATATGCGTCCGATTTCCTATCTGAAAACTTCCTGGTAAAATGAATAAAATGCATAAAAACCTGTAGGAGTCAGTAGCTGGAAGAATATTACAGAGACCCCCATGCAGTCTCCTTTGAGAAACACCACGTGGACAGTGCACCTGATGGCACAGGGGCTGTCGACGTTACGTAGAAAGACAGACACCAACAAGTTGGATGCAACCAAGCCCCAAGTAGACCCCTACTCCATACCTTGTAAATAAATTCTCCTCGGATTAGCCTGCTCTGAGGGTACCAACTATTTCCTGGGTGGTTCTAACATTGTGAAAAAACTGGAGGTGAAAAAAAAAAAAAACCTATGCTAAGACCCCAAGGTGGGAGTGTGCTTGGCATCTGTAAGGAACAAGGAGCCCAGGGTGGCTAGAGTGGGGTGAGCATGGAGTGAGTAATAGGAGATGAAATCAGAGGGTACCCGAGAGGGAGAGCAGATCAGGTAACCCATTTTCTAAACTTTGGCTTTTACTGAGTGAGATGGGAGCCACTGGAGGATTTTACACAGCAGAGTAACATGGTCTGACATCTTTGACAGGACTTTGTAATGAGAAGATACAACAAGGGGTACGAGTGAAGGAGGGAGAGCAAGGAGAGAATTATAGCAAAATCCAGGTGAGAAGGATGGTGCCTCAGACCAGGTGAGAGCAGCAGAAGTGGATTTGGGGAGAGAGATGGTAGGCGAGATGGCTCCCAGAATGTGGGACTGCACCCATGGAGGACTGGAATGACCATTTATGGAGCATTGGAAGGTGTGGGAAGGGCAGATTTTGTGGAACATATCAGTTTGCAATGTGTTAAGTTTGAGATATTTATTTAATATCAAAGTGGCAAGTCAAGTGGCTAGCTGAATGTACACTTTGGAGTTTGGAGGCGAGATCCTGGCTGGGAATATAAATTTGGGAGTCCTTGGTGCCCACAGATAGTATTTAAAGCCATAGGGTCAGATGAGATCACCAGAGAGGGGATGTAGATAGAAAAGAGAGCAGGTTTGTGGATGGAGAGCTGAGGATGGAGCTCCACACCCTACAAGATGCCCCTTTAGGAAGGTTAAAATGGAAACCCAGGATTAGGTCAGGCCTTTCTGCATTGCCTCTTGCATCTGGGCTATGTGTCCTTGAAAGGCTACCTGCAGCGTGCCCGCAGCCTCAGCCAGCTGCCCCTCTCATTCTCCCCTGTGCTCAGGCCCACAAAGCGGGGGTGGGTTTTCACTCCACAATTCTGCTTCTGACACAGAAAAGGCCACCCAGCCCTCTCATTCTTTCAATAGGCTTTCTTTGTCCACAATTATCAGCAGAGGGCACTGCCACTCCCAATTTCCAATAAGAAAAGGAAGTATTATGCAGCAGAATTCAGAAATAAAAAAAGAGGTACTTTCCTGCTTCATCCATACTGCTCTGTCCTTTCCCAAATCTGTTCTTTATTTGGCTCAACTTCTCAGAACTGTAACCTTCTCGATTGGACTATGCACTGCCAGAGGGTAGGACTGTCTCTTATCCCTCAGGTCTATCAGTCCCAGAAAATAGTTGCTTCCAATAAATATTTGGTGGGAAACGGAGGTGGCTCAAGTAGGCTCCCGTCTACTATGTAGGAGGTCCAGGGTTTGATTTCTAGGGCCTCCTGGTGAAAGGCAAGCTGGCCCACACAGCGAGCTGGCCTGAGCAGACAGCTGGCCCGCACAGAGTGCTGGCCCACGCAGAGAGCTGGTGCAGCAGATGACACAACAAAAAGAGACAGAGCAGAGACAATAAGAGACGTAGCAGACCAGGGAGCTGAAGCGGCGCAAGAGATTGAGCGCCTCTCTCCCACTCTGGAAGGTCCCAGGATCGGTTCCCAGTGCTGCCTAAAGAGAAGATAAGCAGACACAGAAGAACACACAGAGAGCAGACAGCAAGCACAAAAACAATGGGGGGAGGGGAATAAATAAATAAATCTTTAAAAATAAATAAATATTTGGTAAGGGAATAATAATTTGTACCAATTTTCTTGCATTTTCCCTTCTTTGCTTTCTAATTTTATTTTTATTTTTTAAAGATTTATTTTATTTATTTACTTATCCCCCCTTGCTGCTTGTGCTCGTGGTGTCCATTTGCTGTGCATTTTTCTGTGTCTGCTTGTCTCCCTTTGTTGCATCATCTTGCTGCACCAGCTCACTGCGCCGCACAGGCCATTAGCTTACTGCACCACATGGGCCATCAGCTCCTGATTTTATTTTAATGGAAATAAATTCATTTTCAGGCCCTTCTGCTCTAATGTAAAATATTGCGTAGTTTATAGCCTTTTGTTGACTTTCTTTCTCTGGGGGGGCGCGGAACAGAGAGAAGGGAAGAAAAGTAAAACTGCCACCCATTTTGTAGAACTTCTTATTCAAATGTTATCTCTTTGCAAAATCTCATTCTCAGTGAAAATGCCTTTGAATCTCCCTCAGTGTAAGTACCATATGAGTAATAAAACACAACTTTTGAAAAGTGTGCAAACCTCCCAACAAAGAAAAGCCCAGGACCAGATGGCTTCACAAGGGTATTCTACCAAACATACCAAGAAGACTTAACTCCAATTCTACTCAAACTCTTCCAAAATTTGAAAAGGAGGGAACACTCCCTAATTCATTCTACGAGGCCAACCAGGAAAAGATATGAGAAAAGAAAACTATAGACCAATTATTATCACTTATGACTATAGATGCAAAAAATCCTCAACAAAATACTAGCAAGCCAAATCCAATAGCATATTAAAAAAACTACACAACATGATCAAGTGGGATATATCCCTGGTATGCAAAGTTGGCTCAACATAAGAAAATCAAATAGGGGAAGATGGCATCAGAGTAGCTAGGCTTCAACACGTGGCAACAGAGTTTGGTAAGGAAGTAACCTTGAGTGGGACTCTTAGGGCCTTGTAACTGTAAGCTTTTACCCCAAATAAAAACCCTTTATAAAAGCCAATAGATTTCTGGTACTTTGCATCAGCACACCTTTGGCTGACAATACAGGTATATATGAAAAATCCACAGCTAAAATCATATCCAATGGTGAAATGCTAACGGCTTTCCCTCTAAGATCTGGATCAAGACAAGGATGCCCACTGTTAACCGCTTTTATTTAACAAAGTGGTAGAAGTAGTTGCTCGAGAATTTAGGCAAGGAAAAGAAATAAAAGACATCCAAACTGGAATGAAGGAGTAAAATTTTCACTATTTGCCAATGACTTGACTCTATATATAGAAAGCCCTGAAAAATCTACAACAAAGCCTCTAGAGCTGATAAATGAGTTCAGTAAAGTGGCAGGATATAAAGGAACATGCAAAAATCAGTAGCATTTCTGTACACCAATAAGGAGCAATCTGAGGAGGAATCAAGAAAAAAATTCCATTTACAATACCAACTAAAAAAATCAATTATCTAGGAATAAACTTAACTAAAGGACTTGTACACAGAAGACTACACAACATTGTTAAAGGAAATTAAAGATGACCCAAATAAACGGAAAAATATTCCATATTCCTGGATTGAAAGACTAAACATCATTAAGATTTCTGTCCTACCCAAATTGATTTACAGATTTAATGCAATCCCAATAAAAATTACAGCAGCATTTTTTTACTGAATTGGAAAATCTAATTATGAAATTTATTTGGAAGGGCAAGGGTCCCCGAATAGCTAAAAACATATTGAAAAAGATAAACGAAATTGGAAGAACCACGCTACCTGACTTTATTTATTTATTTCTATGGTCAAAAAACTTATATTTAGAATTAGCCAGCTGGACTCAGTTTAGATGATCCCAATTTTGTTGGCAACATCCAAAGCATCATAGTCAGGAGCCAGTCAAACATATGCCTTCTTCACTCCATCAGGCCTGATCAGGGTGTTGACCTTGGCCACATCAATGTCACAGAGCTTCTACACAGCTTGTTTGATCTAGTGCTTGTTAGCTTTGACATCCACAATGAACACAAACAAGTGTGCTGTCTTCAATCTTCTGCATGGCTGACTCAGTGGTCAGGGGGAACTTGATGGTGGCTTAGTGGTCAAGCTTGTTTCTCCTCGGGGCACTTTTCTGAGGATATTTGGAACCCTGTCTCTTGAGACGCAGGGTCTTAGGCTGCCAGAAGGTGGGTGATGTGTGGATCTTTTTTTTTTGTGGCTGTGGACGCCTTTCAGTACTGCATTTTTGGCTTTCAAAGCTTTTGCTTTTGCTTCGGTTTTGGGAGGGGCAGGCACTTCCTTCTTTGCTTTTGGCACCATCTTCATGAAAAGGGCGCTACCTGACTTTAAAGCATACTACAAAGCTACAGTAGTCAAAACTGCATGGCATTGTGAAGACAGGAGGAGAAGGATGAGAAGAGAGGGCAGGAAACAAACACAGAGAATGACCCAGCAAATGGATACAAAAACAGCAAAAATGGCGGGCGGGGGGCGGTAAAAATGGATAAAAGTAAATAAATAAATAAATCTTTTTAAAAAAACAAACCAAAAAAAATGCATGGCATTGGCACAAGGGTAGACTTACTGACCAATGGAACTGAATTGTGAATTCTGATATAGATCCTCGAGCATTTGGTCAACTGATATTTGACAAGGCCAGCAAGCCCACTCAACTGGGACAGAATGGCCTCTTCAACAAATGGTGCTGGGACAACTGGATATCCATACCCAAAAGAGTGAGAGAGGATCACCATCTCATGCTTTATACAAAAATTAACTCAAGTTGGATCAAAGACCTAAATATAAGAGCCAAGACCATAAAGCTCCTAGAAGATAATGTAGGAAAGCATCTAGATCTTGTAGTACAAGATGGTTTCATAAACTTTACACCCAAAAGCACAAGCAACAAAACAAAAAAATAGATAAATGGGACCTCCTAAAAATTAAAAACTTTTGCACTTCAAAGGAGTTTGTCAAGAAGTGTAAAGGCAGCCTGCTCAATGGAAGAAAATATTTGGTAACAATTTATCCTATAAGGGCCTAAAATCTAGTATATATAAAGAAATCCTACATCTTGAAAATAAAAAGACAAACAGCCACTTGAAAAAAATGGGCAAGGCAAGAGTAAATCAGTCTGAACTGTGACCCTTGATTTATACAGACTCAGGTTGCAACTGTGAAGGGTCCCCAGTATGATCAACCAAGAACTCCACCAGGAGCTATATGGCCTGCCACGAGGTTTTAAAGCACTGAGTGCTGGAGAATGGTGGTCAGCCAAGCAGAGTTTCAACTGGAAGTAGGCACTCAGCCCAAGAGGCTGTATCCTCAGGCTGGTCAGCTGTCTGCAGCAGAGGCAGAATTTGAAGTCCTACAGACTTGACCCTGAGAAAAACTATGCACCTTTCCCATCTGGAATGACAGCTTGGCTGGAACATGCTTCACTTATGCTGAGTACCAAGCTGTTACCAACAGAGCCAAGAAATTTTTGAAACTTTTTCTGGGTCAGGCATGTTTAGTATTACCCATTAGATTCTATCATTGTTCTTGCCAAACTGCCAAAGAGCTTCTGAAATGTTAGTTTTTTAAAATGTATTTTTAAAAGTAATTTTCACTTGTAATTTTGAGATGGAACTGGGTTCTTTAAGCTGGAAACTCTTGAATCCAAGTTCCTCCTGAAATTAATGTACCAATGTGTATTAGTCAGCCAAAGGGGTGCTGATGCAAAGTACCAGAACTCTGTTGGCTTTTATAAAGGGTATTTATTTGGGGTAGAAGCTTACAGTCACAAGGCCCCAAAGAATCCAACTCAAGGTACCATAAGAAATATTTTCTCACCCAAAGTCATTGGCCACGTTTTGAAGCAGATGGCAGGCGATATCTGCGAGGGTTCAGCCTTCCTTCTCCTCTTAAGGCTCCGTGATCTCAGCTTCTTTTGATCTCAACTGTAGGTTGGCATAGGGCTTGTCTGTCTCCCTGGTGCTCATTTCTTGCCAGGCTCAGCTGCTCCGGTCTCTTCACAAAGTCAGCTGTAGACTATCACACTCATCTCTCTTCCCAGGGCTGCAGGATCCTCTGCCATGTCTAATGAGCTGTCTCTCTTCCTCTGTGTTCTTCTTCTCTGTGTCTATTTCCATGTGAAGGTCTGTTTTATCAGCCCAGGGGGGCTGGGACTCAATGCTGAGTTGCACTCTAATGACATGGTTGAATCAAAGCCCTAATCGTAACATAATATAATCAGACATCTCAGCTGAATCTAATACAATTAAAGAGTATCATGCCCAGAGAAACAGACCAGTTTAAAAACACAATCAATATCTTTTTTGGAATTCATAAATAATATCAAACTGCCACACCATGCAAATGTCCATGGCAAATACAATAAAGAATTGTCTTTGGAAATAAATAGATAAATAAATAATTTTAAAAATTAAAAAATGGGAAAGAGATTTGAATAGACACTTTTGCAAAGAGGAAATACAAATGACTAAAAAGCACATGAAAAGATGCTCAACATCACTAGCTATTAGAGAAATGCTAATCAAAACTACAATGAGATATCATTTTATACCTATTAGACTGGCAGCTATTAAAAAAAAAAAAAAAAGAATTACAAGTGTTGGAGAGGATGTGGAGGAATGGGAACCCTCATCCACTGCTGGTGGCAATGTAGAATGGTACAGCCATTGTGGAAGATGATTTAGCAGTTCCTCAAGAAGCTAACTATAGAATTGTCATATGATACAGCAGTCCCACTGCTGGGTATATACCCAGAAGAATTGAAAACAGGGACACAAAGAGATATATGCACACCAATGTTCATGGCAGCATTACTCACTATTGCCAAAACTGGAAGCAACCCAAGTGTCCATCAACAGATGAATGGATAAGTAAATTGTGGTATATACATACAATGGAATATTACTCAGATGCATGAAGGAAAGAAGTATTGACACATAAGTCAACTTGGATGACTCATGAAGACCTTATGTTGAGTGAAGGAAGCCAGTCATTGAAGGACAAATATTAAATGACCTCACTGATATGACCTAAGCAAAATAAGCAGACTCATAGAGCTAGAGTCTGGAAGATAGGTTATTAGGAGACATAAAGGGAATAGAGTGTGGTGAGCCAATGTTCAATATGGGCAAAAACTATGATAAGGTGGAAGGTGGTGATTTGGCAGTGGATGGGGGTGACAGTGGTGCAAGAATGTGAGTGGGGTCAATGGTGCTGGAATGTGAGGATGAGTGGATTGGGGAGTGTTGGGCTGGACTATCCATAAAACTGGCAGGAGGGCTGGAGGAAGTAAAGGTGAACTTTGGGGATTGGTAGGTCTGTGTTTAAAACTACAATGGTGGGAATATTCTTTTGGCAAACATGGCAGGTAAGGTTTACTGATGTAGGGCGTTGGGAGTGGAGAGATATGTGGGATAGGGCGCACCTCCTATGGAATATAATGCTTCTGTGAAATATGAAAGTGTTCATTTTGTCATAGGGTGTTATATCAGTGGGTGGAGACCCACACAATAAACAAGAAAATATTAAACTCCCATCCTGGGTGTCCTGTTATGTTCTCAATTAGAGGGACAAGAATCTCTTGAGAACATAGTCAGTGCCTAATAAAAGAAAGCAGACCACTATGTAAAGCCTTCAATATTAATACATTAACTATGAATCTAATTCTTGAAAAACTGAAACTCAGTGGTTACCATAGGTTCCAGGCAGGAGGGCGGGGGGGGGGGGATATAGATTGGGAAGAATAGATGTAACATAAGACATTTTTAGGGCATTGGAATTTTTCTGCGTGATTTTGCAATGATGGATACAGGCCATTATACATTTTGTCAAAACCTATAAAAGTGTGTTGTGCAAAATGTAAACCATTGACCATGGTTAGTAGCAATGCCTTAATATGGTAACAAATGTACCATACTCACGTAAGATGTTAATAATAGGGGAAAATGTGAGAGGGGAAGAGGGTGGGGTATATGGGAATTCCCTCTATTTTCTATGTAGCTTTTCTGTAACCTAAAGCTTCTTTGAAAATAAAGTGAATAAAAATAAGACACTGAGAAAAAGCATCATTGTACAGAGGAAAGTGTCATTGTACATAAAAGATAACAGATCTTACAGTAATGAAAGACAATGCAAAAACATTTTTTTGTATTTTATTTTTTATTATTTTTATTTATTTTTGCTTTGTTTTGGGGGAGGTTTTGGATAGCAAAAAGGTTACAACTGTGGCAGGGGAAGATCACTGGTGTGGGATGTCGGTGGTGGGGGGATGTGTGGGGAGGGGTGCACCTGGGGCATGCCTCTATGGAATATGAACGTGTTCAAGTGGTCATGGGATGTTGTCTTGGTGGGTGGAGACCCACACAATTACCAAAAGAATATTGAATTCCCATTCTGGGAGTCCTGCTACATTCTCGAGTGGCAAGAATTCCTAGAGTGCATGGGCAGTGCCTAGCAAAGGAGGACAGACTAGTATGCTAAGCCCTTGATATTGATGTTTGAACTTATCAACTTCATTCTTGTGAAACTGAAACTTAGCCTAGTATTATATATTGCCTAAGAATTACCTCCTGAAAGCCTCCTTGTTGCTCAAACGTGGCCTCTCTCTAAGCCAAACTCAGCATATAAACTCACTACTTTCCCCATGGCATGGGACATGACTCCTGGGGATGAGCTTCCCTGGCACCAAGGGATTATTACCAACCATCAACTAGTGATGCATTTGGAGAAATACCTTGACCAAAAGGGGAAATATTAAATACAAATGAGTTTTTATGGCTAAGAGATTTCACAGTGAGTTGGGAGGTCATTCCAGAGGTTACGCTTATGCATGACTCAGCAGGATCTCACTGGCTGCCACAGTAAATACTGCCTCAAGCAGACAGACAGCCCTAGTGAGGGCTCTAGAGTCATCTAGACACTATAGGCAGGGCAGACAATCTCAGGAATTCAGCACCCTGTCGGTGGACCTTACCTTGGAATATATGATAACCTATTTCCCCAATGTATCAGAGTTAGACTCATTTATAATTTCCCTACACATGACTCTTATGCCCCTGTTATTGGAACCTATAATTAGCACTATACCCATTAAATATTTGTCCCAGATACTTAAATCATCCGGCTGTTCCTATGATGGTTGAGCCCTGAATCTCAGCAGAGTTGCAGCCAATACTCACTCTCAAGTTCATCAGACTCACCCAGGACAACTAACAAAAGGATGATGATGGATCATGATGGATCATGCTCATCCCAAAAAACAGGGAGTATCTACAACTGCAAGCAAAACAGTTCCATCCATATGCCCTATGAGATCTAAACTCCCTCTCTATCAGAAACAGAGTGGGCATTACCGTCCCCAAATCCTCAAGATTAAGGAAAGAACAAACATAAGGGGGCAATGCAACTATGGACTAAAGTAAACTTATTTTTATTATTCTAATAATGGAAGAACTTGTAACACTGGTATAAAGGCAGGGGTCACCAGAGGTTCTGAGGGGAGGGAGAGGGAAGAATAGGTGTAACATGGGGCATTTTGGAGACATTGGAATTGTTCTGTATTACATTGCAATAACGGATACATTCCATTATACATTTTGTCAAAACCTATAAAACCCTGCAGTGCAAAGTATAAACCATAATATAAAGGATAGCCCACAGTTAGTAATAATGCTTCAATATGTGTCCATCAATTGTAACAAATGTACCATGCTAATGAAAGATGTTGTTAATGGGAAACGTGTGGGAGGGGGATGGGGTGAGGTACATGGGAATCCCCTATATATTTTATGTAACATTTATGTAATCTAAAGCTTCTTTAAAAACAAAAAAAGAAAATCAATTAATGTAATACAATACATTAACACAATGAAGGAATAAAACAACATGATCATCTCAACTGATGAAGAAAAGGCATTTGATAAAATTCAGCATCCCTTCTTGATAAAAACACTTAGAATACTAGGAATAGAAGGAGAGTTCCTCAACATGTTAAAAGGCATATATGAAAAGCCTACAGCTAACATCCTACTTAGTGGTGAAAGACTAAGAAAGCTTTCCCTCTAAGATCAGGAACAATACAAGGATGCCCACTGTCACCCCTGTTATTCAACATTGTACCGGAAGTTCTTGCCAGAGCATTTAGTGAAGAAAAAGAAATAAAATCCAAATTGGAAAGGAAGAAGTAAAACTTCCCCTATTGGCAGATGACATGATCCTATATACAGAAAATTCTGAAAAACCCAAAACAAAGCTCTTAGAGCTAATAAATGAATTCAGCAAAGTGGTGGGAGTACATGATCAACACACAAAAATCAGTAGTATTTCTATACACAAGCATTGAACAATTAAAAGAAGAAATAAAAAAAAATATTCTCTTTACAAGAGCAACTAAAAGAATCAAATATCTAGGAATAAATCTAACCAAAGATGTGAAGGACTTGTACACAGAAAACTACAAAACAGTGAAAAAAGAAATCAAGGAAGACCTAAATAAATGGAAAGACATTCCATGTCCATGGGTTAGAACAGTAAAAAACATTAAGATAACAATTCTACCTAAAGTGATTTATAGCGTTAAGGCAATCCCAATCAAAATTCCAACAGCCATTTTTGCAGAAATGTAAAAACCAAACATCAAATTTATATGGAAGGGGAAGGGAACCCAAATAACTAAAGCCATCTTGAAAAAGAATGAAGTTGGAGGACTCACAGTTCCCAATCTGAAAACTATTAGAAAGCCACAGTAATCAAAACAGCATGGTATTGTCACAAGGACAGACATATAGACCAATGGAATGGAATTGAGAGCTCAGAAATTAACCCTCACATTTATGGCCAATTGATTTTTGACAAGGGGGCAAAGACCACTCAATTGGGAAAGCAGAGTCTCTTCAACAAATGATGTCAGGAAAACTGGATCTCCATTTGCAAAAACATAAGGAGGACTCTTAACTCACACTTTGTACAAAAATTAACTCAAAATGCATCAAAGACCTAAATATAAGAGCCAGAACTATCAAACTCCCAGAAGAAAACATAGGAAAGCATCTTCAGGACCTTGTATTAAGCAATGATTTCTTATACTTTACACTCAAAGCACAAGCAACAAAAGAAAAAGGAGATAAGTGGGACATTATTAAAATGAAAAACCTGTGGGCCTCAAAAGACTTTATCATAAAAGGAAAATGACAACCCACACAATGGGAGAAAATATTTTGGAAACACATAGTTGATAAAGGTTTAATATCCACAATATATAAAGAAGTCCTACACCTCAACAACAAATAGACAAACAGCCCAACTTAAAAATGGGCAAAAGACTTGAATAGACATCTCTTCAAAGAAGATATGGCCAGAGAGCAAATAAGAAGATGCTCAACATCATTAGCTATAAGGGAAATGCAACTCAAAACCACAAGGAGATACCATTTCGCACCCATTAGAATAGCTGCTAGTAAAAAAAAATGGAAAATAACAAGTGTTGGAGAGGATGCAGAGAAATGGTAACACTCATTCATTACTGGTGGCAATGTGAAATGGTACAACTGCTGTGGAAGACAGCTTGGCAGTTTCTCAGAATGCTGAGTATAGAACTACCATATGACCCAGCAATCCTACTACTAGGTATATACCCAAAAGAATTGAAAGCAGGAACTCAAACAGATATTTGCATACCGGTGTTCATAGAGCTATTAGTCACAATTGCCAAAAGATGGAAGTAACCCAGCAGCTGAATGGATAAATAAAATGTGGTATATACAAAGAATGGAATATTATTCAGCTATAAAAAAGGAATACATGATACATGCGACAACATGGATAAACCTTGAAGACATCATGCCGAGTGAAATAAGTCAAACGCAAAAGGACAAATATTGTATGATCTCACTGATTTGGAACAATTAGAATAAGTAAACTCACAGAGTCAAAATCTAGAATATAGGCTACCAGAGGATTGAGGATAGGAAATGGGAAGTTAAGGTTAAAATGTACAGGGTCCTATTAGGAAGGATGGAAATGTTTCGGTAATGGAGGGTGGTGATGGTGGCACAACATTGTGAACATAATTAAGAGCACTGAAATATATATCTGAATATGATTAAAAAGGGAAATGTTGGATTGGATATATGGTAACAGAACAATTTTTTTAAAGTATGTATCTGCCTTTCACCCACACTTCTCGTTCTGTCATTACTGAAATATTTATTCTTGGGAAGTTTCCCCACCACAAATGAGAAGCATGATAATCCTCATTTGCTTCCCAAGAACGTGGGTGGGTTGCCAAACTCTTCAAAACTGGCTGGATGCACGATGATGTCATGTGTAAACGCTGTTTTAAAGAAAGAGGTTGTTCATTGAGGACATTTGCTTGGGTGTGTGCAGCTTGTGAAAAAGTTCTTTGCAGACATATCCAAGAGTTACTTGCCACTTCTTGGAGGTTTCCCCACATTTCTTGGACTCAGCTATCTTTATTTCTTTAAGAGGACAGCCATTTGTATTTAGGTGCCCATGTGAAAGGGGACTCCACTTTTACAGCATAAGATTGATTACCTACAAGGTTTTCATCCCAATTCCATCACCCCTTCCTCAAGTAACCACCACGGGGAGGTAAGCCCCACAGGAAGAAATCTCTTCTCTTTCTCCCTTTGAAACTACCCAGCGGGTAATGGTTAAGTGTTTCTATCAGATTAATAGATTTATGGGACTGAATTGGCTCATACACAGATGCTTTATACTTTTTTTAATCTTTATTTTAAACCTAGGGTTCTTAACAAGGAGTCCATGAGCTTGAATTGAAATTTTTTTAAAAAATCATTCCTGTGGGGATGTGTTGGTGCAAGTATATTTATTAAATAATACACAGTATCATGTGGACTTAGTGAGGGTTCTGTGGTTTTCACCTAACTGGCAAAGGGGTCCATGGAACAAAAAAGATTAAGAAGCCCTGTTTTAAACAATGTTCAGTTAGAGATTCCTGGAATTTGTGGCACCAATTAGGATTAACGCTGAGTCTCTAAGTGATAAGTGAAACCAATGAAAGGAATGGAAACCTGGATCCAAGTAATATTCTGGATCCAAAGAATAGGTAGGAATTTCATATATGCTAAACATGATACTTCAAATCAGTTGGAAAATGATAGATTCTTCTCAAAAATGGTACTGGAACAATAGCCTGGATATTTGTGGGAAAAGCAAGTTGTAATAATTAAGTACATGGGATGTGATCTAAGACCACTTTGGGATAAATCTCTGCTCTGGCACTTATTAACTCTATGACCATGGATACGTTATTTTGGTTCCTGTAGGAAACTATTTCCTCTTCTATAAAATGGGAATAAAATAGAATTGGATTAAATAGGATTATGAGAATTTACACATAGTAAATTCAATTAATATTAATTTGATCATTATCACTATTGTGTCACTGCCTTCAGCAAAATTAATTCCAGATGAACAGAGATATAAATGCAAGATATAAAATCATTAAACGTACTAGTGTAAAACATGGATGAATATGTTTATAAACTGTATTAGCATGGTATGAAACTCAGAAGCAATAAAGATTTGCTACACTGATTACATAAAGTTATCCAAGACTAACAATAAACTGGGAACAATAGTTTCAATACATATGGCAAAGGGTTACTATCCCTAATATATAAAGAGCTCTTAGAAATCAATAAGAAAAAGGCACACAATCCTGTAGAAAAACTGGCTAATGACATGATATGTAATTCACAAAAAAGAAGGAAATTCAAATAGCCAAAAAAATGGATAATATCACTAATAACTAAATAAACATGTATCGGTGCGTTTGTGTGTCTCCGTGGTATCTGACTGCAAAGCTTAAAAAGGTCTTAATACCTAGCACTGGTAATAGTTTGTAGAATTAGGCACTGTAACTCACTGATGGTCAAAAAGTACAATTTTATTGAAGTATTTGGCAATATATATTTGACATATATAGCGAAGTGGGTGTAGCTCAGTGGTTAAGAACCTGCTTCACATGTACAATGTCCCGGGTTCAATCCCTGGTACCTCCTACAAAAAAATTACATATAGACACACACATACATACATACATACACACATAGCTGCATATATATATACACACACACACACACACACACACACTTTCATACCCAACATATGCATTGTTTGTGTTGAGGGAGAAAATGAAAACCATCCAAATGTCCATCAAAAATTTGACAATTTAATTAAGTTTCATTCCTACAAAGGCATACTATGTAACTGTTAAAAGAAAATGAAATAGAGCCATGTGCTGACATAGGAGAATGTCCAAATGGTATTAAACAAAAAAACAAATTTCAGAATCATACATGTACCAAAACATCTCTGGAAGAGAAATGTGGCAACCATGCAGTTGTGCCACTCAGGGCTCCCTACAAAAGAACATACTACAAGGCACAGAGCTGACCACAGCCTCCAGGTGCTGCACCTTTGGTTCCTCTGCTCATTGACACCTAAGTCCACACTTCCCCCAGGCTGCTCCCAGCCAATGACTGAGTCTAGTCTTTTCTGCCTGACATGGGACTCCTCTAATGGGCAACCTGAGATCATGGCCTCCCTATTGCCTTGGACAAAACTTTCTCAGAATTGCACTGCAGCAGGAAGCTCTTCCTTCTTAACATTCCTTCTTCCTTCTCCCCTTTCATAGGTGTCAGACCTGCACTGGGTCTGAGACCCACTCTCTCAGCCTACTTCTGCTCTCTTTTCCCTTTATCCCTCACCAACATTTCCCCCAGTAAATCTCTTGCATATCTATTTCTGTTCTGGTGTCTTCTTCCTGAAGGAACCAAACAGACCTGAAAAGCACACTCAACTATTCAGTTATCGATTTGGAGCTGGGATGGAGGAAGTGAGGTGGACAGGATGAAGGGAATTATGGAAAGCTTTAAGTTATATAATTCTGCAATATACAGCATTCTTTAAAACAGGTATGTACAAGTAGTGGCAATTCCATTATTTCCATACTTGAACCATACAAACCAACACTGTTGAACTCGTTGACAAGAGTTAAACTAGTTGACACTGTTTGGGGATTCAAAACTGGCCCATGGCTGTCAAACAAGCCTGATAATAGGTCAGTACTTTTTAGGTACTACATCAGGCTATGAGGTTGTCATGTCTTTCTATACAAAAATGTGGCCTCTTAGGTCCTAAGAGAGTGAAGGTGCTTTAACAATGCATTTGTAAATACAGAAAATAGCCAATGTCCTGGGTAGAAAAACATACTGCCATCCCTTCTAACAGATAGGCACACTAAGATACGTGAAGTTACCTTGCTCCCTGTTAGGAAGACTGAAGAGGAGAGAAAAGTGACCAAGAGATAACATGGTATGTGAAAAATTTACTCAGATGAAAGCATGGCTTCTGTTGATTTACATCTCCTCAAAAGTTAGCACACACTGTGTTCTCAAACAGTGGAACCTTATTCCATGTTTTCTAAGAGCTCTTTTGGTCTTACATTTTTCCAAGTGTTTCTTATGTCTTACATTTTCCTATTTGCTAAACCACTTGCAATTGTAGTTTTTCTTTCCATTGATTTTAGATTTACTACCCTAAGTGGATATATTTTATGTCTTCATCTTAAAGCAAGAGTTTTAAATAATTCACATAGACAATTGCCTCAATGATATCAGACCCAAATGAATAGAACTTGTTGTGTTATATTTCATGCTCTCACTAGTCCTGTTACCTTTAAAAAAAGGAAAAAAGGAGGTGAAAACAACATATAATCTAGTTCTCTAGTATATTTTATTAAAAGAAGGTAACCTACAAGTCCTGTTGATCACATTTATGCAAACAGGTAATGCTATCACTATCAGCATAATTTCAAATACCAGTGAAGAGCTATATACAGCAAGTATGGACAAAGGACCAGCAGCATTGACATCACCTTGTAGCTTGGTAGAAATACAAAACTCTCAGGCCACACTTCAGACCTATTGAATAAAAATCTGCATTTAAACAGGATCCCCAGGCAATTCACAAAGCACAGAAATCACGGAGGAAAAGGTTTGCAGAATTGATTACACATACATTTAAAACTTCTGTAAAGTAAAAGATAGTTATATATAAAAGCTTTATACCAGAATAAATATTTGCAACATCTATAACAAAGGATTAAGATCCAGAATATGTACAGAGCATCAATAATAAATAGGAGAAAGAAAAATCAACTCAATAGAAAAATGGGCAAAGGACATGAACAGGTAATTCAGAGAAGAGCACAAATGGCCCATAAATATAGAGATATTAACTCTGTTATGATCAGCAAAATGCAATATTGTGTTTCACTCATTTACTAGATTTAAAAATTAAAAAAAACAGAGGTAACAGTTGATGTTAGGAAGGATGAGGTGAAAAGGAGTTGATGTTAGGAAGAATGAGAGGAAAGGAATTCTCCTGCACTGTTTAAATTAGTACATCCTAGATGAGAGAAGGGGGCGAAGAGTGGTGCAATTTGGAGGATTGTACCTATCAAATTGAAAAAACCCTTCGACCCAAGAATATCCCTCCTAGGATTCTATTCCACAGAAATACTCACACTTGAGCACCAAGATGAAAGTACAATATTCCTTGAAGCACGGTTATTAATGCTGACTAATTTTAAGCAACCCCATATATCTATCAAGAAAGGAGAGGATGGATAAATTATATTTCTATTTTAGAATGCCACACAGCCACTAACAAAACAGGTATGCACAGACATGGAAACATCTCTACGACCTGGATAATGAAAAAAGCAAGCTGCACAATAATATGTATAATTAAGACCTCATTAATATATTTAAAATATATGCATCGATACATTTTATGCAATTGGATAGAAAAGAAAAAATCTTGAAATGGTATTTATCAAATTTAACCTTCCCTTTTCTGAATGGGTCTAAGAAGTGATGCATTTTTAATCTAATCCTGTGTTTCATTTCATATGAAATGTCATTTGAATCTTATTAATGAGAGTGTATTCAGGTATCACTTGTATTATTTTAAAATGTGAAACCAAAACAAAGACAACCTGGAGTAAATAAATGCAGAAGAGCCAATAAAACTAAAATGAGAAAGGAAGGCTGTGAAGTCAAGGAGCTGCTGGAAAAGAATTCTCTCCTTCTGTAGCTACAATGAAGCCTGCTTGGAGGAAGGGTTTTCTCTGGCATATTTCTGTTTGTTATGGTTTCCCCCCCATTTCATACCTTTCTTTTTTTTTTTTTTTTTTTTTTTAAATCAAGAAGCCACTTCTTCCCCCAGGGAGAGGAGGGCCAATGCTCACTGTTCCTGTAAGTGAGCCTGACAATAGTCACTGAGATTTCCTTCTACCGGAGCCAACAACACCCCACCCCAGTTCCCACAAGGAAAAGACACCCCTTGTTAAATCACATTATCACTGACTCCTTTTTCAAAATCATAATGGGTTGTTCCTTTTCTCAGAAAAGAGGGTTAGAAGGAATATCAGAGGACCCTGGAACATCTCCATGCACCCCTTGTCCACTCAGGTTAAAGAAAAGTATAGAAGGAAAGAAACCTAGTGTGTCAGTATACTCCCCAGCTGGATATCCCCCGCCAGTCTTTTCTGTCAAAGCTGCCTTTGTGTGAAGGGGTAGACATATTCTCTGGGAGACAGGGAGGGAGAACTGGGGCCAAATGTAAAAGAGGCAAGTTAGCACTGAGAATTAGCTCTGTCCAGCAATGAAATGTTAGGTGGTGAGCTCCCTGCCACTGGAGGCATTCCAGCAGTCTTTAATGCTACTAGGGGAGAGAACAAACTGAGCACCCCCTGAAGATTCTGAATAGGAAGCTGTGGTTAGGGTCCAGTGGTGTGTATTTTTGAAAAGTCCTAGGAATGATTCTGAAGCATGCTTAATTTGGGAACCCCTGCTCACTATGACACTTTGGGACCCTTGAACCTCAAGGGTCTCTGAGTTCCCTTTGAAGCAGCCCAGGAGAGAGATAAAGCTGGATAATAATCAAAAGCACCACTCCCAGGTCTACTCCAAAAAGAGTACCAGAGTTTGAGGTACAGCATAGTAGTTAAAATCAGACACTCCATAACCAAATCCTGACTTTGTCACTTGTTAGCTGTGTGACCATGGACAAGTTACTTGATCTCTCTGGGCCTCAGTTTCCTCACTGATAAAATGAAGATGACAACACTACACTAGTACCTACCTCATAGGAAAGCTGATATAAGTTTACATACCTGAAGTACTTAGAATAGTAAGTATGAACTATCATTGTGCAGAAAAGGAAACGGAGGACAGAAGTAACTTGAGCCAAGTCCCAAAGTCAGTTCCCGTGCTGGGACTAAGACCCAAAGCTTCTCTCTTCCACCAGAGTCCATTCTAGCTCGTATTAAAGGTACCACATTCAATTCCATGCTCTCCCTGCCTATATCGGGTACGAAGTTTACAAGAACTTTTGAATTGAGTTGGAGAGTAAGTTTGTTTACAAGTCACCGACGCCCCCCAGGCCCCTGTTTCTCGTCTAGAAAAGGGGGCGGGCAGCGGGCGGTGTTAGTTACAAACGCAAGGCTCCTGCTGCCGAACCTGCGAAGTCTTGGCGTAAGCGGTGGGGGCATCCCCGGGCACTACCGACAAGTCACCGGGATTTCCTCTCCTCACCTGAGCGTGAGCGCCTCGGCTCCTAGGTCTAAACAGGAATGTGGGGAGCGCGGGGAGGGGGGAAAAGGGGGTATCCGCGGATCCCCCGGCGGGGCGCGATGGGGGGTTGGAGGGGGTGGGCGGCAGTTGGGGCTTGGGACAGCAATGAATTCCCATGGCAGAGATTTGGGAGAGAGGCAAAAGTCGATCAAATGGGAATTTTAATGCAATAAACTTTCACCGGCCCGTTGAGGATGAGGCGATGGGATGGCGGCCGTAGAAGGAGGTTAGGAAAAGTGGTGGTTCCTGCCGTGTGCGCTCGATAATGAATTACTCTTTAGCGTTACCCACCATGTAGGCGGGCCGGAGGCGAGGGCCCCGAAAAGTACCGTCTGGGAGCGGATCAAACCCCGAGCGAAAGCCCGCGGCAGGCACAAGGCGGCCCCGCGGGGCGAGGGCGGGCGGCCGCGCTTCCGGCCGCATCCCTCCCGCAAGGGGGTGCCAAGCTTTCCGAGGCTTCGTCGTCGCGGGCGGGTAAAGTAACTCGGGGAGGCGGGGCGCGGGCTGCGCGGGAGCCGGGAAGGCGGCGGGGCGGCTCTGGGGTACTCACGCCTCGGGGGTCGGGCTGCGAGCCGGGCCGAGTCTTCGGCGGCGCGGGTGGGGGAAGGCGCGCGTGTACACGCCGGTAGGGCCGTCGGTACGGACGCCGGTGGGGACGCTCAGAGGCGACCTGGCACCCGCGCCCCGGCTATGAATCAGCCGCGGGGTGAGCGCCGAGGGGCGGGAGTTACGGGAAGGCCACGGGGGAGGGAATATGGGTGAGGACTTTTGCAATTTCCCGTCTTGCTCCTAATTCTTGGCGCTCCTGGGACCCACAGGAATTAGCCTCCTTTTGGCCCCGCTGGGACGCGGATGGGATACTGTGGGAGGCGCGACCTCTGGTACCGGGACTTGGGCGGGCAGCGACCGGGGAAAAGGAAGTGGGAGAGGCCTGGGAAGGACAAGTGGAAACCGAAAACAAGGCAGGCCGAGGCATCCCGCCCCGCGTGGTCCACTTGTTATCCCACTAGTTACCTCGATCCTGAGAAGCCCTTGGCCTCCCCAGCAGAAAATCTTAAGGGAAAAGACTAGCCCTCCAGCCAAACTTCTGGCCTTCCTTTTCATTTGGCATTCAGGGCAATGAAAAGGTGTTTTGAACGGATTTTTCTCGGACTTCTGTCCTCCCTTAGAAACGTCCTGTAAGGCGTTTTAGAAGTTTTGTCTGCAACAACAGTCCCGAAGTCGACCTTTTCAGGAAGAGCCGTGTGTGTATGCCGCAGCACGGCTTGCTTTCCCTCTTAAAATGCCATCCTTACTTTACTGTGTTGGGCTCCGTTTGAAATACGTTTGCCTTATTTTTACAGTTATATGATGGAACAATATACAACTTTTGGAGCTGGTATAGAAAGCATCCCTATTCTGCCCCTTCAGTTGCAGCCTCGGATCCAAAGAGGTCAGACCCGCGCAAGGTCCATGCAGTGTCTGCGAGATTCGCCTGTCTGGATGATCAGCTGCTCGGCAGCCTTGCCCCTGGCTAGCGCAGCCTGGTCTGCTTGGTGTTTGGGGACCCTCGAAAGGATTGTAAATGGAAGAGCACGGGGGAAAGTACCAAGAGTGAGCAAGAAAGATCCTCCATGAATTGTATTTTAGAACTTCTAAAATTGACTGGGCGGCTTACAATAATGCCAGAATCAAAATAAATGTTACTTTTATATTTGTCCCTTCCCCCCCCCCCCCCCCGGGGGTGGTTTTTTTTTTTTTTTTTTTGTTCTGCCCCAATGTCATCTTAGGAAAAGATTTTTTTTTTTTTAGGACATCAAACACTTAATGCCTAATGGTGCCGTGAAGACCATGGTGCATAGTAAATATTTGATGACAATGACGAAAAGGTACTTTTATCTAAATACATTTATGGTCCTTTGCCACACCTCTCATTTCTTAAAAAAAAAAAAAAAAGTTTTATAAGAGTCCATTAGTTAAGCCATGTGCATGGCTATGGAAACTCTGTCAAACCAGTTCCCAAAAGGTTAGAAAGGCTTTCTGATTCTGTATTTCACTGAGATAGAAAAATATTAATTTCTTCTTGATCGAAACAGTTCTTGGGGGTAGGTGTCTCTTATAGCAGATGAAATGCCAAATAAAAATAATTCTTCAATAATGAAGAATTTCTACAAAATGAGGCTTTCCTTACTTTGGGTTCCCATTGCAATTGAAGGAAACTGAGAAACAAAGAAAATTTTGACGCCCACGTAAAATTCATTTATATTGTGCAATTTTCTAATTTCTCCCAATTATTTCTTTTTTTCTAAAGTCTGGTTGCTATAGCACATGTACATTTATGATAATAACATTAGGGTCTTAAGGCGTATTGAATTAAGTACTTAAATGCCCATCCTTGCTTAGCACTGACAAGATTGTGTGGTAAAAATACATTTTTATTCTGCTGCATTTGACGCTCCTCTCTGATGCTTTCACTTCCTTTTGATGTCATAGCACAACCCTCTCCCTCATCTCCCATTCCCCTGACCTGCTTTCCCAGTCATCTTCTTAGTTTTTTTCCCATGGGCTCCAACCTGGACATTTCCCCCTTCATCCACTCGGTCTCCTGAACGAACATATCCATACCCATGATTCCAGCAATCACTTCTAAAGACTCTTCAACCTTCCTTTTCATTGCAATGATTTCACCTGAGCTCCAGACCAATTTATTTGCAGTTCAAGATCAATATATTCAAAATCAAACTCTACTTCTCATATGATGCTCTTATATTAAGTAAATGGACCCACCTTTAGTTTCGAAAACAAATCCAGAAGCCTGGAAATTTCCCGATTCTAGTCTCCCTCATCTTTCATCTTCCACCAGAAAGTCTCATATGTGTATCTGTTTCAGGAGAGGCATGAGCAGCCTGTGCTCTACCCAGCCTGTCCACCTTCTCAGAGGCAAAATAGTTATGTAACTGTCAGTAACATGATGTATGTATATAATCCACTGTGTAAACTCTGAAACATAATTATGATTTTATTTGTTTAAATATCTATAATTATATGTTGGGAAGTTGTTGGTAACAAAACTGGGGTTTGAAGGAATTGGGTGTTTTCTGAAGACGTGGCCTCCTCAACTTAGCAGGAGATAGTAATTGACAATTACCCTCATCTATAAGAATTTGGCATTTTGTTGGCATATTATATTTGATATGTAAAGAATTCACTTTTAGGTCTTAAAGTATGCTTCTGTGGTTATGGTAGGTGGTGATATCAGCATAATTTTTAGGAAAACTTAATGAAAAATTAAATGTTATTTTGTAAATATATCCTTGGGAAAAACGAAATAGGCCTTAAAAATTTTTTTTTTTAGTCTGAAGTTTATCATAAAGCTTGATTAGAGACTTCCATCACTTCCAAATACACAAAAAGGGACCTAGCAATGACGAAGCAAGATGTTAAGTATAAGAGGGCCACATAGAACTTCCACATTTTATAATATCAGGGGATTCCCTAAATTACTTAATTATGAATTGATTTTCATTCAGAATATGTTATGTAAATTTAAGTTAGGGATAGCATTGTCCTTAACAATTCAAAAGACTTCCTTGTATGAATTAGATATTACTTGAAGATTGATTGGTGGATTCCTTTTGCAGGTTGCACTCTCTGCTGGATGTTGTCATTGTGATTGCACCTTGTTCCAGGAATCAGACAATGGGGAGAACCTTAGAATTTTTCCCCACCCATGGGCATTAGGAGAAACTTGAATATGTGTTTGTTTAGATAACTGCTTTTATTCTGGCATATGGTTATGTGAATTAATACAGTACACTAATTAATGCTACGGGATAGATCGTTGATAAAGTAAGTAGGAAAGTATTAGATGGGAACTTTTAGGAATTTGAAAATTATTCCTAAGGTTGATCCAAAATAAATCTACAGTTGTATTTTTTTTTAAGATGTATTTTATTTATTTACTTCTCCCTACTCCCTGGTTGTTTTTCACTTGCTGTGTCTGTCTTCCTTGTTTCTTTAGGAGGTACCAGGAGCTGAACCCCGGACCTCTGATGTGAAAGGGAGGTGCCTAATCTCTTGAGCCACCTCCACTCCCTACAGCTGAATTTATATTTAAACTGTATCTCTTATAGACTGCATATAGTTGGAACTTCTTAAAAAATCCATTCTGACAGTCTCTTCATTTTAATTTCATTGCAATATTTAGCACACTGACATTTAAGGAAATTATTGTTAGTTTGGGTTTAGGTCTATCATCCTACTATTTGTTTTCTGTTTTGTTCCATCTCATACTTGTTCTTTTATTCTTTCTTTACTGTTTTCTTTTGGATTCCATGAATATTTTCTAGAATTCCATTGTATTTTGCCTTTTGGTCTTTTGTTATTCCTCTTTGCATGATTTTTTAGTGTTTGCTTTATGGATTACAATATACATTCTTAATTTTCACTGTTTACTTGAGTTAATATTGTACCTTTTCACATAATAAGTCCATTTAACCACATTCACCCATCCTTATGCTATTGTTGTAACATGTATTACATCTATAGACATGATAAAACCCACCATGTGATATATACTTTAAAGAAATTAAGGGGAAAAATAGTCTTTTATATTTACCTACATATTTTCCTTACCCAGTATTATTCAATCCTTCTAAAATATCTAAGTTTTCATCTGGTATCATTTCCCTAGCCTGAATAACTTCCTTTAGCATTTCTTTTAATGTGGGTCTATTAGAGATACATTCTTGTAGTTTTAATTTATCTGAAAATCTTATTTCAATTTAATCCTAGAAGGATATTTTCACTAGATGTACAATTCTATGTTCATGGCTTTATCTTTCAACAGTTTAAAGATGTTATTCCATATGTTTCCTGGCTTCCTTTTTTTCTGATGAGAAGTTAGCAGTTGTTTGAATCATTGTTGCCCTGTGTTTATTATAGTGTCATTTTTCTCTGGTTTCTTCTAATATTTTTTCTTTATCTTTAGTTGTCAATAGTTTGACAATGATGTATACAGGGATTTTTTAAATTATTATTATTATCTCCCCTGCCTGGCATTTGCTAAGCTTCCTGACTCTGTTAGTTTATGTCTTTCACCAAATTTTAAAAATGTTCAGCCAGTATTTCTTCAAATGTCTTTTCTGCCTCATTATCTTTCTCCTCTCTTTATGGGTCTCCAATGACACATACTACTGGATATAGTTCCAAATCCTCCTGAGGCTCTGTTTTCAGTATTTTTCCATGTTCCTCAAATTGGGTAGTTTCTATTAATCTCATTAAGTTCACTGACCCTCCTGTCCATAGTCACTCTGCTATTAAACCTATGTACTGGATTTTGTATTGTAGATATTGTATATTTCAGTTCTAGAATTTCCAGTTTGTTCTTTTTTTTATTTCCTATTTCTATACTGATCGTTCCTATTCTTTTTATCATTATGGACATATTTTCCTTTATCCCCTTGAGCATAGTTACAATAGCTGCTTTTAAAGCATTGTTCAGTGAGTTCACCATTTAGATCATCTTGAGGTCAGTCTCCATTGATTGTTTCTCTTATGAGAGTAGATCACATTTTATTCTGTTTTTTGTTTGTTTGTTTGTTTATTGTTGAGTAATTTTGGATTGCAACCCAGACATAAATATTATGTTTATGACAACTGTGGCAGTTTGAAGCTTTTGTGGACTCCAGAAAATCCTGTTCTTAAAGCTAACCCATTCCTGTGTGTGGAATTCCTATTGTAGGTAAGACCTTTTGATTAAATTACTTCGGTTAAAGGTCTTTGATTAGATTGTGTAACCCAGGGTGGGTCTTAATACTTTTACTGGAGTCCTTTATAAATGGAGGAATAAAAAGTCATAAGCACAGAAAGAAGACCTCAAAGACAGAAAGAAAAGCTTTTAGAAGCTGAGAGAGGAAGCCAGATGCTGAAGGAACGAGACCCAGAGAAAGCCAGAGACAGCCAGGAGCTGAAAGGAACAGAGCCTATTGGAGAAGGCAGAGACCTGCAGACACCTCTGTTGTGCCCTGCCATGTACCTGATCACCCCACAGTTGCAGCTCAGGAAGACAACATCTCTGATGATGCCTTGATTTGGGCACTTTCACAGCCTCAGAACTATATGCTCATAAGCTAATAAATCCCCATTTTAAAAGCCAACTCATTTCTGGTATATTGCTTTGGCTACATTTAGCAAACTGGAAGAACAACTGTGGATTCTGTTATATTCCTCTAACAACATTGATTTCTTTTTAAATGGGCAGTTTACTTGGTTGGATTCCAGCTGCAAACTTGATCTTGCTTGCAATGAGTAAAAGCTCAAATTTGAATTAAGTTTTTTTTTTTGTTTTAGCTGGGTACTTTGAATTTTTCTGGCACGAGCATGTTTTAGGGATTAATTGGTGATTTGCATAGAGTTTAAGCACAGAATTTGGGCTTCTTCCTTGCTAGTTCTTTCTTTTCTGTGATTTCTCCTCTCACATTCCAAAAGATGTGATTGCCCTGAACTCTTAAATTAAGCTCTGGTTCTCCAGCCTGAAATATTGTGTATTTTCTAAGGAGTTTTAACTACCCTGCATTGCACAGACTTGTACAGGTCTCAGGCTTAGAGCCATAAAATTTGGAAAACTCACACCATGCTTTTCCTTTCTTCAAAATGTTGACTACCTTCCAGAATCTGTCTGATTTTGGTCACTCTCCACTGCTTTTAAGTGTGTTTTATATATATATATATATATATATATTTTTTTTTTTTTTTCTGGTGTATTATAGTTGTTATATGCAGGATGATCAGTTTAAAGGGAACTCCTCAACTATGACTGGAATTGGCATTCCCTACAGTTGTACTTAGATCTGCTACATGATTAGGTTATTGGAGTAAAATACTATGAATTCTTTCCTTTGTTGCATTAGATTCCTCTCCACCAAATTATTCTACTGGAAACAATTCAGTTTTTCAAAAGATTAGAATATAGTTGCCTTAGACCAGAAATTGATGAAAAACTGCTGAAATCATGTAAAGTTAATCTATTATGACTAAACATCACTTTAGAATGACGAATTATAAGTATTAAAATCACTATTATACAAAGGAAAGAGTTTTAAGCAAAACAAAAAGGAGTGGTCACACTTGTTCTTGAATTTCCTCCAAACTGTTAAAATGCCAAACAAAAAATTGGGGGACAGACAGTCAGCTATATCTTTATCTTTGTGATCCCATTTGTGCTTAATTTTATCTAGATTGAAATTAAAACTTCTTAAAGGCACACACTTTTATATTCAACCTTGTCAGCTTTTTAAATGTAGATTCATTTATCCAATTCTAACACAAAAGCCATTATTTTGTCCATTATCAAATACAATCATATGATGCTTGGTCACTTTGGAATATTGCTCAGGAAATTTCCATACTCCCAAGGTACTATGTGGGGAACAGGTGGGGGAGAAATGTTCATTAAAATTCAATACAACACAAACAAGATAAGACAGAATAAGTTGAAACGTATATAATAGGGTGGTATGTGGGAATCCTGTATTTTATACTTGGTTGTTCTATAAAACCACAAATTCTCTAATAAAGGGGAAAAAAGGATGAAGGAAGGGGGAGAGAGATGTTATTAAATCAGTTTTTTTTTTAGATTTTATATAAAAAAATAATCATAAAAATTTGTCTTCCTAGAAGTTATTGGAGCATACTGCCTAAAGATGATAATATAAATGTATGGGAAGAGCAAAACATTAGGCAGCCTCTTCTGAAAACCTCCCCTGTTCTCAGAAAAAATAGAATATTCTGCTTGACTGGAAGTGTAGGCTTACAAACATTCATACTTGCAAATTTACAGCACACATACATACACAGATGCTCATTTGAAGAACAATGCTATTAATACTGAAAAAATGGTAACAACCTAAAGATCTGCCAACAGAAGACTGGAAAACTATTTGAGTCCTCCTTTTAAAAGAAGGAAGATTATAGTATGTGCTGCTGTGGAAGTATGTCCAAGATATGAAATTAAGGGACAAAAGCAAGTATCAGAAACATATATATAGTATGTCCATCGCTTCTGTTTAATTTGTTCATGTTTATGAGATATATGCATAAAATACTTGGATAGTATTACAAGAAATTAGTAAATAGATTAATTCTTGGGGAGACGGCCTAAGAACAGAGGGAAAGGGGTACGGGAGCCTTGTATTTTTAATTTTTGACCTGTCTGTATAGATTAGCTGTTTATCATGGGAGTTTTTAGCTTTAAAAAGTAATTTTTAAAAGCCCAAGAATGTCCTGCTAGGGAAGGAGCCCCATTTGCTTATTTTGGATATTGTGCTTAATTTATGCTCAATCAGTAAAGAGTTACTAAGCACTTATATACAAGGCACTATGCTAGATCCTTTGGATAATTTGGAGAAGATCATGTGCTATAATCCCTGCCCTCAAGGAGTTTACCATCCACTTGTAGACTGTAACAGTAAAAGCAGTGTATGATAAGCACCAGTGAGAAGCACAGGCAGTGAGCTATTATGGAATTTCAGAGGCTTCTGGTTTTAGGGCGTGGAGATTTTAGCTCCGAGAAGGGAAAATAAGCACCTATGAGATAGCTACAGAATTATATAAACTCAGCTAGAGGAAATATTGAGAAGATTTTCCCCAGGAAGAAGGGGGCCGAGTTTTCTCCTGGGAACAGCAATCTCATTTATTAGGACATATTGTAACCTTTAAGATGTCCTTCTACCTGCTCTTTTGTCAGTACTATCCATCTGCAAGTTTGTGGAGAAAGTGCTGATATAAGCAACTTCTGAATGGGTTTCTGAGCTGCAGAGGAACTGGGGGAGGTCCGCCACCTCAGTATAATCTTGTCAGAGCCTGAAGGATGGTGACTCTTCTCAAAGAGAAGTAGAAGCTACACGTATTGCCATAGCCAAAGAAGACCCAGAGATTTTTGACTGACTGCTAGGCAGCTCGATTGCAGTGGGCATTCCAGGCTGGGAGAAAGACCCAAGCAAAGGTAAATAGGGGGTTTATTGGAAAGACAGTTCCCAGGCCTCAATGAGTAGAAGGAGAGGTGTCTTTTGGAAAGAAGTGGAAAATTCTTTGTAAAGAAGTTAGAACCAGATATAAGAAAATATCTTTAATGTTACATTATGATCTGCACTAAATTTTGTAGGCAATGGATAAGTTTAGCAGTATATAAAACATGCCCCCATTTGTGGGGAAAAGGAGAGAAAAGAATAAAATATCTTTCTAAGGCTAGAGGAAAAAAAATAATAAAATTAATTGCATCTGGAGAAGAGAACTGGGTGGGTGTTTCAGTTTTCTAGCTGCAAAAACAAATACCATACAATGGGTTGACTTAACAACAGGAATTTCTTGGCTCACGGTTTCCCAGGCTAGAAGGCTTGCTTCCTTCTGGCTGGCCAGCAGTCTTTAGGGTTCCTTGGATTTTCCATCACATGGCAATACACAGGGTGATGTCTTTTCCATTATCCTCTAGGTTCTGTTGACTTTTAGCTTCTGGCTGCTCCCCAGGGCTTCCTCCATGTCCAAATTCCTTTGTTTATAAGAACTTCAGCCATATTGTATTAAGGCTCACCCTCATTTAGTGTGGGCACACCTTAACTAATAACGTCTTCAAAGGTCCTATTTACCAATGGGTTCACACCCTCAGGACTGGGAGTTGGGATCTGAACATGCTTTTTGTGGGAGAAATGATTCAATCTCTAAGGGTGGGACAGAGGGGAGAGTTTTAACTGTATCCTTCTGTCTATTTTAAATTGTTATCCATATAAGTATATTACTTAGTAAAAGATATAAAATAGGAAAAAACATTTTGATTATTAACAAAGAAATTAGACCCCAATTTTAAGTTTTGTGTGTAAGGAGGTACACTGAATTATGTACCCCAGAAAAGGCATACTCTTAATCTGCATTCCTGTGGGTATAAACTCATATCAATAGGATCTTCTGATGATGTTATTTGTAATTACGGTGTGGCCAACTGAAACTATGTGGGTCTTAAGCCATATTACTGGAGGCCTTATATAGAGAAGAAACCAAAAGTCAGAAGTCAGAAGAAAACCAGAAGAGCAGACTAAAGGAGAGGCTATCACCAAGTGTCAGGAGGCAAAGGTGTAAGCCAAGGACCCCTAAGGATTGCTGACAGCCAGCACCATAGTGCTGTAGACTCCAGGAGAAAGCATGCCTGGCCAAATCTTTATTTTGGCCTTCTTATAGCCTTAAAACCATGAACCAATAAATTCTTGTCATTAAGCCAAAACCCATTGTGTAGTATTGTGATAGCAGCTCTGATAAACTAAGACAAAGACTGAGCTTGTCAATTAGTGATCTTCATGTAGCAGGGACAGGCAGAGCCTAGGGGCCAAGTAGTCTGAGTTTAGACATGCAGGCAGTTGTTTGAGAATGATGACTCCTAGCACATGCAAGTTGGATTCATTTTTAAAGTTGGATTCCTACAGCTGTGGGAGAGAGGCTTCTAACCCATGGGGGGCTGGTTGGGGAACAGACCTTCCCATTGGGGAAGGGGGCCCTTGTTCCAGGTCCACAAGACAGCTCAGCTCAGGGGTCATTCACCAGGTTCAAAAGTTTGTTCTTAACACATGTTGCAGTCTGATGCTAATCGGATGACTTCCTTCTTTAAAGTGATGACTCAAGGATCTAGACAGCTTCCATAGTATAGCGATGCCATCTGGAACACATGGTCTCCAAAGTTGCTGCATCAGCAGATGAGAGGGTTAGAGAATGACTTTTAATGTTGAACCACCCTTGCATAACAGGATTAAACCCACTTAATCATTGTGTGTAATTATTTTAATATGCTGTTGGATTTGTTTTATAAGTAGTTTCTTGAGAATTTTTGCATCTATGTTCATTAGAGAGATTGGTCTGTAATTTTTTTTTTTTCTTGTATTCTTTCTGTGGCTTTGGTATTAAGGTGATATTGGCTTCATAAAATGTGTTGGGTAATTTTCCTTCCTTTTCAATTTTTTGGAAGATTTTAAACAGGATTGGTATTAATTCTTCTCGAAATGTTTGGTAGAATTTACCTGTGAAGCCATCTGGTCCTGGACATTTCTTGGTTGAACCCCCCCCCCTTTTTTTTTTGAGGTACCAGAACCAGGGATTGAACCCGTGACTTCATATGTGGCAAGCCAATGCTCAACCACTGAGCCACATTGGCTCCCCTGCATTGGGTTTTTTGTTTGTTTGCTTGCTTGTTGTTGTTTGTTTTCATTGTCAGAAGGCACTGGGGACCAAACCCAGGACCCCCCCATGTGGGAAGCAAGTACTCAACCCACTTGAGCCATATCTGCTCCCCACTGGACAATTTTTGATGACTGATTCAGTCTCTTTACTTGTGATTCGTTTATTGAGTTCCTGTATTTCTTGTAGAGTCAATGAAAGTTGTTTGTGCATTTCTAGGAATTTTTCCATTTCACCTAGGTTATCTAATTTGTTGGTATACTGATTGTTTAGGAATGTGTAGTTTAGCCTCCATGAATTTGGAAAATTTCCCCTTTCCTGCCTGTTATTGATTTCCATCTTCATTCCATTATGATCAGAGGAGATGCTTTGTATAATTTCAGTCTTTTTCAATTTATTGAGAACTGTTTTGTAACCATGCATGTCTATCCTGGAAAACGATCCATGAGCACTTGAGGAGACTGTATAACCTGCTGATTTGGGGTACAACTTTCTGTATATATCTGTCAGGTCCAGTTTGTTTATCATATTGTTCAAGTTCTTCTGTTTTCTTGTTGATCTTCTGTGTAATTGTTTTATTTAACAATATAACTGGTGTGTTGAAGTCTTCAACTATTGTTATAGAGATATGTTTCTCCCTTCAGTTTTGCCAGAGTTTGCCTCATGTATTTTTGCGCACCCTGGTTAGGTGCTGTAGCAGTTTGGCAGTTTGATATAGTTATGAATTCCCAAAATAGATATTGGATTATGCTTGTAAACTGGCCTGCTCATCTGGGCATGATTAAGTTATGACTAGGGCTTTGATTGGGCCATGTCAGTAGGGCGTTGAACCCTGTCCCTTGGTGGTTGGGGAATCAAAGATAAAAGACATGGCAAAGGACAGAGTAGGAGTTTTTTTTGAGTTGGAGTTTTGATGCTGGAGTTTTTGAGCTGACGCCCCAGGAAGTAAACACACAGAGGAGCTTGGTCGTGAGAAAGGAGAGAAGGCCCCAGGAAAAAAGACAAGCCGTTCACCTGACAGTTCACAGCTGGCCTTGTTGAGAGAGGCAAAGCCTAGAGAGCCTTATAGTCTACAGCTGACCTTGTGGAGGAACCAGAGGCACTGAGCCCAGAGAGAGGCAAGCCCTGGGAAGAGAGGATCCCAGGAAGCCTGAACCCTGGCAGATGTCAGCAGCCATCTTGCTCCAACACGTGGCCATAGACTTTGGTGAGGGAAGTAAGTTATGCTTTATGGCCTGGTAACTGTAAGCTTCTACTCCAAATAAATACCCTTCATAGAAACCAACCAATTTCTGATATTTTGCATCAGCACCCCTTTGGCTGACTAATACAGGTGCATAGACATTTATGACTGTTATTTTTTCCTGGTGGATTGTCCCTTTTAAAATATACAATGACCGTCTACATCTGTTATCATTTTTTTGCATTTAAAGTCTGTTTTATCTGACACCACTATAGCTACCCCTGCTCTCTTTTGGTTATTGTTTGTGTGGAATATCCTCTTCCAACCTATCACTTTCTGTCTCTTTGCATCCTTGGATGAGTCTCATGCAGACAGCATATCAATGGCTCATGTTTTCTTATCCATTCTGTCAGCCTATGTCTTTTGATTGGGGAGTTTAATGCATTAACATTTGATGTTTTTACTGTAAAGGCATTACTTACATCAGCCATTTTATCCTTTGGCTTTCGTATATCGTAACTTATTTTTGTCTGTCTTTTTACCCTTTGGTTACCCTTTCTGATAGTCTTTACTTCTACACTCTCCTCCAAGCCCCTCTCTCTTATCTTTTCTTTTCTGGCTGCAGAAATCCCTTTAGTGTTTACTGTAGAGCTGAATTCTTGTTTACAAACACTCTTAATTTCTGTTTATCTGTGAATATTTTAAGCTCACCATCATATTTGAAGGACAGTTTTGCCGGGTAAGAATTCTTGGTTGGCAGTTTTTCTCTTTCACTGCCTTAATTATATCATATGACTGCCTTCTCACCTCCATGGTTTCTGGAGAGAAATCTGCACTAAGTCTTATTGGATGTCCCTTGTGTGTGATGTTTCACTTCTCCCTTGCTGCTTTCAGAATTTTCTCTTTATTTTTGGCGTTTGGCTGTTACGTGTCTTGGGTTTGGGCTATCTGGATTTATTCTAATTGGAGTGCGTTGTGCTTCCTGAACATGGACCCCCAGACACATATGTTGGCGTGCGTCGATTCAACTCCCTGAGCCCCTGCTCAATTCTTTCCATTCTTTTCTCTCTCTGTTCTTCTCTGTTTTCAATTTCAGTTGTTGGTCCTGTACATCCCTGATTCTTTCTTCCATGATTTCAGATCTGCTGCTGTTTTCCCTCTATTGCATTTTCAATCTCACTTAATTGCGTCTTTCATTCCCGTAGGCTCTGATATTTTTCTTTTCAAAATTTTCTTTGTGCTCACCCAGTGTCCTTTTTTATTTTTTTATTTTTTTATTTTTTTATTTTTAGGAGCTACGGGGGATTGAATCTAGGACCTTGTACATGGGAAGCAGGCACTCAACCACTGAGCTACATCTGTTCCCCAATGAAACTTGGTTTTCTGTTTGCTTTTGGTTTGTCTTTTAGGAAGTACTGGGAATTGAACCCAGGACCTCATACACGGAAAGCAGGTGCTCAACCACTGGGCTGCATTCACTCCCCCAGTGTCTTTTTTTTTTTTTTTTTACCAGGAGGTCCCGGGGAACGAACCCAGTTTCCTCCATATGGGAGACGGACGCCCAACCATTTAAGCCACATCCACCGCCACCCCAGTGTCTTTTTACTGTCTTTTATTTCTTTAGCCATTTTGTCTGTCAACTCCATGATTTGATTTAAACGATGTGAATGAAAATCATTGATTAGTTATTTCAAGTCCTGTGTCTCATCTGGAGGTTTGATTTGTTCCTTTGTCTGAGCCATATCTTCTTTTTTCTTAGTATGGCTTGTAATTTTTTTGCTGATGTCTAGGCATCTGATTATGATGGTGCATTTACTCTGAAGTTCCGTCTCTCTCTCTGACCTAGGAATTTACTCTCAAGTAGCTGTGTGCTACTACTGTTCTTTGATTCTTGGTTCAAGTTGTCCTAGATCTTTGAGATTGCCCCTGTTTAACTGCTCAAACCAGGGCTAAGGACCTAGTAATGGGGTGCAGGCCAGTTTCCAAGGGCCTCGGAGAGAGGGATTGTACAGGTGCCAGATTGCCTCTTTCATTATTTTTCCTTTCTTTGTGTGCACTTTCCTGGTCTGCCAGCAGACGGTGCTCTTTGTCAGACCTCTCAGCTCAGACCCAGATGCTAGGGGGTAATGCTTTCATTGTAACTCCACCTTGGTGGATGGTGCAGAAGTATGTCCTTGAGGGTGAGCCAAACTTCACAAACTTTTCCAGAAGCTCTTCTCCTTTGGCCGGCTGCATCTTCCTCCCTCTGTGTCATCAGCAACCAGTCCAGGGCAGTAGGGAGGGTGTTTGAGAAGTCGGGTTATCTTTAGCTCCCTGCAGGCTCTCAGGGCAAACAATGTCACAGCCCCACCTAGTCTGGCAGCATGGGACCCCTGGGATGCAGCAGACCACGTTCATTGGCCAAAATCTGAATTTGCTGTAGGCTATATCCACCTGCTCCCTATTCTTGGGGAAGAGGACCCCTGCAGCCCACTCAGTCCTGCTGCAGTCTGCAGATTAGTTGCTCCGAGGGTGGGGGCATGGGTGCCAGCAGCTGTGCTGCAGCTTTACTCACAGGATTTTTACAGCCAGTCGAGACTCCTTTCCTTCACCTCTCTCTTCTGGGTGGTGTCTAGCCTTCTCCTGGTGTTCTAAACCCTAGAACAGTTTTCCAGACAGTTTCTGCCTATTCTCTAGCTATTTTTCTGAGAGAGAAGTGAGCCCTATGCCTCTCTAAACTTAAAGAATATTTAATGACAGGAATATGCCAATGATAAGTTAAAGGAGCAATGATAAGTTATTTCTAATTTTGGAGAGAAACTATACATCTCTATTTGCACTTATAAATATAGATTACAAGGGAATTTAAAATATGTAATTTGTGGTTATCTCTAAATAAGAGAGTTATAATTTATTTATTATCTATAGTTTTGAAGAAATTACTGTTCTTCAATGACCACATATTTCTCTAGAAAGAAATGTATAATCTGAAAACCATGTTTTTTAAAGTGAAAAAAAAAACAAAAAACTCCACAGATCTTCTGAAACCAGAAATGATGCTTAAAATTCCTTGAATAGGAGGTATAAATTACCACAGATTATGAATTTGAAGTTATGCTAGTAAGTTTCTTAATCAGCAGAGGGCAGCCCTCTGCTTTAGTGCTTGTTTTTCCTTGTAGCATAAATGTTTGCCAAATTCTCTGTTTTGCATATTAACCATGGTCAGAATAGTGTATTAGATTTTTTCCTTGGGAATCAGAAGCCAAGTCTGAAACACCTTTGTCAGTTGCAACACTTGTTGAATAGTGTACATTTTGTTGAACAAAGCAAATAAGCAAACCAGTCTACCCTTTAAAAGGCTTTAATCTGGGAAGCGGCTGTGGCTCAATCAGTAGGGCTCCCGTTTACCATATGGGAGGCCCCGGGTTCGGTTTCCAGGGCCTCCTGGTGAAGGCAAGCCCGCCCACACGGCGTGGTTAGCTGACCCAGCGAGCACAAGCAGCAAGGGGGGGATAAATGAATAAATAAATAAAATCTTTAAAAAATAATAATAATAAAATAAAAGGCTTTAATCTAAAGCAGACAGTCCTCACATATCTATAGGCTCAGTCACAAAACTATGAAAATCTTTTGTTTGTAAGAGGCACTTGGCAATTCTGGTAGGAAAGGGCTAGATGGAAACCAAATTCCCTTTGACAGGCAGTCGTTTTGGAGACTGTGGAATATCATGGTTTTAATATCCATATAGGGCAAAAATTATTGACAGGATATGAATAGACAAAATACAGATAAACTAACAAAAACAAGAAAATCTGCTTAATATGTATTTTTAGTCCACTGTGTTGAAAAAGTTTTACAAGATAGATCATGTCTTGTCATAAGGGTGTGGGGTCAACAGTTAACTCTAACATGCTATTATCAGTGAGAGTATTCTTTAGTCAGCCTATTTCTTCAAAGAGTATCCTCCATACTTGGGGCAAAAGGTACCCCAATTTTAAATGTATATCTGGTTTGACAGAGAAATTCCATGTCTCAGAAGCTCCTTTGCCTCGAGATGACTCGCTCAGCAGAGGTAACGTGGGTTGAGTGAGTAGTCCTCTGCTCTTCTGCTGTCTACCTTCCCAGCCTGACCTACAAGTTCTCACGCCTCCGCTACCTGGTAAAGGTCCAAAGCTGCTCACCAACTCTTTCAGCTCACAGAACGGCAAGCTGCAGAGAAGGACCCTAAAGAGCCCTCTGGTGGACCCTTAAAGAATTTGCTTTGCGCCTTCCAACCTAGGTACTAAAAGACAAGTCTGACATCGCAGGGCATTGCATGCTTTGTCTTCCCTTCCCTCCCACCACACTCCCACCCAAAAGCTCCGAGGCTTGCCAGGTAGAGCCCGGCTTTGCCTAGGATGAGCTCAGGACAACTGCTGTATGGTGCAACTCCATATTCCTTCCTGTCAGTGCCCCAATGCACTCAATAAACCTGGCGAAATCCCCAAGGATGTTGTTTTATGTGGACCTTCCATAAAGTACAGGGACACACTGGCAATCAATTCCCTGGAGCAACTTAGGTTTCTAATTGCTTCCTTGAAAATCTGCAAATTAACTTTTAAAAGGATCTTGAGTTATACAAGATTGAACAAGTAAGGAAAATGTTACAAAGTTAGGAAAGAATGAGGGTCCCAGAAAAGAAAAATTTGTTTGCAAAGTGCCTTTTGTGTGCCAGGTGTCAGAGCTAATACATGCACTGGTGTAGTATGCACGGGGCCAACTGCCAACTACCAGGCACTTCTGTATACATTAGCAAAAGGAGGGTACAGGGCTTGGCAGAGAGACAGATCGTTTGTCCCGTTCTTGGATGTAAATAGCTACATGTTGAGACATACAACTTGGCAAGAGAAGAGAACCAGAGTTCAGCTCTACTTACCCCTGCCATGTTGGCCTTGCATGCAGCTCTTGCAGAGCTGTCCCTGCAGCTCTGGGTTTTTACAATGCCAAAAGGCACTGCTAAGGGAATGAGTAGAGCCTGAAATCTTGCCCTTGCTCTACTGGTCAAGCCCTGAGCCCTGTCGGTAATAGGCACAAAGGAGCCCTACATGCTGGTGGCTCTGGGTATAGGTTGTATCATCCTCCAGGGACCCTATCAAGTAGGCAGAGGTGGATTTACCTTGAAGCTAATGGCACAGGTCTTTTCCAAGATCTGGGGAGGTCCAAGCATTGGTTCACATGGTCCTATTTTGTCCAAAAATTTGCAAAAGTAAGATAACTTAACTAATCACTTAAAACTATTATCATAGCAACTTTTTTGAGGGAATGCAATTATTAGCTTCCATTTGTAACTGAGAGGTTAAGTAGTATTAGTGGTAAATAGTAGAGCCTGGATTTTTTGCAGGCTACCTGACTAGTCACAGAAGATCGTGAAGAATATGTATATTGTCCCAAGGGGATAGAGCTCCCAGGAGCATCCTGTCAGGTGCTGTTCATTCTTGTCCCAGATTCTCCAAAGATGATGAGAAAATTGATGAGATACATCTTTAAATGTTATTAGAATCAAAGGCTAATGTTAATAGGAAGAAAACAAATTATGGAGGTCAGCCCAGAAAAATGCCATGGTCATTGTGATTCCAGTTCTAGTTATTTGGGACAGCTGGACCACACAGCCATAGTTACCAAGGAGAGTGACATGCACTGTGACATTGTATTATTTAAGGTTCAGAGTAAAACAAAACACTGTGGTTTCATGAAACAAAAGTATTTCCCTCTTATTTAACAGTCTAGAGGTGAGTGGTCTGGAGTAGGTAGGGCAGCTGTGACATTCTCAATATACGGCTTCCAAGCTTGCTCCAGTCATCACCTTTTTCCAATCAGAAGGAAGGGGGGAAATGAGGATCTCTTTGGTTCAGATCTAATCACATGGTCATATCTAGCTGCTAGAAAAGTCAAGAAATTAATCTCTAGCTGGGGTCAGGTAAAACTTAGGGGTTCTTTTACTAAAAGGAAGAAGAGAAGAATGACTATTGGGAGATGATTAGCAGTATTTACCAAAGTCATGAAGCCAAGAATCGTCAGGCCTGAGATCTGTGAGTGCAATTTGAAAATTAAGGACAAATAGGGTCAACAAGAGAGATAGACCTTGCCTAGGAGTAATAAATTCAGGTTGCATAGGGCAAGGAGAAAAGTGGAGCACAGAGATAGACATAGCAGCAGTTTCAGGGAACTTTACCATAGTTGTGGGCTATAATAATCCAACATCAAGAAAACATGGAATCAGAGAGTTGCTTTTGTTGATTCACAAGAAGACTTGAGAACCCAAGAAAAAAAGACCTGGCTCAGGGAATGAAGAGAGGATAATGATGAAACTGGGAATAAAAGGAAACCATCTGTAGTCAATCCATGGCTGACAGTGTTTACCAATCCTTTTAGTGAGGAATGATTCATTATTACACAGGCACATTGGAAAGCAACCACATCCTTCTTCCCTCTCAACCAAGTTTCTGGGAAGAATATTCTAGGACTCATTGTCTTCACCTTCTCATCTTTTCATCACTCCAATGAAACAGCTCATGATCTAGTCTCCAGGGACAACCTTATTGCCCAATTCATCAGATACTTTATATTCTTACATGACATTCCTCTGTATCATTTAACTTATATGACTAATTATTTGCTTCTTCTTCACACTCTTGTCATAATATTTATCACACCAATTTCTCCCAATTCTCTAGGGCTCCATCTTTTCATTCTCCTCCTTGAACTCCCAACTCCTTTGCTTAAATAGTGATATGTTGGAAACAGCAGATTGGCTCACTCAAGTCCCATGGCAACCTCCTCCTAGGTCTCAGAGCTAGAAAGCTTACAAGTTGCATATCCAAACAGCCAGACAGGTTTTAGATTCTGCCAATCTGGTAGACTCAAATTAAAACCTGAGGAGAGAGAGGGAAGATGCAAGGAAGCTATTTGGAGGATGAGTCTGATTCAGACATTTATTGGATTCTCAAGGAAATCTATACCCTAAAAAAAGTTTAAGAGCTCTACATAATCTTCCTGGAAAATGCATCTGCCATCATGCTTCAATTTCCTTGTGTATACAGATGATTTCTAAATTAGTTAGCTCTCGATGAAATAATGCTGCATAACAAATGTCCAAATTCGGTGGCTTGTAAGTTTTCTATTTTTTGCTCACAAGTATGTGGGCTGTTTGGGGCAGCTCAGTTTCAGGCTGAAGGTCACCTGGGCTTGACTTCAGATCACATTGTCCTTGATTAACAGTTATCCAGGGCATGTTCTTCCCATGGCAAATAGCAAAAGCCTAAGAGAGAAGCCAAATTACGCAAGCACATTTAAATCTTCTGCTCTTGTCACATCTGCTCACATTTTATTGGCCAAAGCAAGGCACCTGATCAAGTGCAAAGTCATTAGGATAGAGAGGTATACTCCTCCTCCAGGGGGAAAAGGGGGGAAACTAATATTTTCTCAAAATTAATCATACCTATTCCAATTTCCAATATAAATCTCAAGCTTAGAATATTTGGGCTTTGTTTGTACCTGTGGGATACCTTTCTTGTGTTGAGGCTGCCTGCAAAGATGACCTCTGACTCATGTGCAGCAGGTGGGCAAATATTGTTTTTAATAATTTCCAACTAGCAAGATAAGGTGAGAAATGATATAGGAGATTGATTGGCTTCTCCAGAGAAATGACATCCTAGCAAGGAGCTGGGGGTCCACATATGTGGACAACTAAATGATTCCTTTAAACACAGATGAAAAATTAACATTTACAGCCTTTGGTAGATGAAAATTTAATACTTAAAGCCTTTGGTGTTCTAACCGTTATCTAATTTTTCAGTTTTCTCTCTCCGAGTCCCCTCTTTTGAAACTTCTACTCTACCCAAACTACAACAAACTAAAACCAACCCATTAGAAAAAAGGAAAGAAAGTCATGTTTGAATACTATTTCCCAGTATGGGAAGACAGATGCAATCTCTTTTGCCACTTCAAAAGATATAAAACCAACCAAAAGCCTGAAATAACTTATATTACCAGGTTTTCTAACTAATCACACTAAAGTGCCAACATTTTGATGAATGTTTGTTTTGGAAATACATTTGATTTTGAACACTTTTGTTTTGTAAGAAGAGATACATAAGGAAGTTCCCACTAACCTTCAGGCAAGCCTTCTGCTAAAGTATGTAATTGTTTCATAAAAAGCATGAAACCTTTGGAATAAGTTCTTCATTAAATAGTGTTTGTGGTTGTTTGGAGCAATGTATCCATGTTCTTAAACTTGGTCCATTCCTGTGAGTGGAATGCTTGTAAACAGGACCTTTTCATGAGATTACTTCAGTCACGGTGTAGCCCAGGATGGGTCTTAACCCTATTACTGAAAGCCTTGTAGGGAAAGCAAGACACAGAGAAAAATAAAAGCTACAGAGGAAGCAGTCAGAAGCTGAAAGTCAGTGGAACCAGAAAGAGAAGAAAGAAGCCAGGAGATGCTGCCATGTGCATTGCCATGTGACAGAAAAGCCAAAGGCCAAGGATCACTAGCGACCAGGCCCAGAACACCAGTCCTCGGAAGAAAACATCTCCTTGATGATGCCTGGATTTGGACTTCTCCTAGCCTCAAAACTGTGAGCCAAAAAATTCCCATCGTTTAAGACCACCCATTGCATGGTATTTGCTTTAGCAATGAAGAAACTAAAACTGTATATGAAAAAAATCAGTGTATTCCCCCTTACAAAATTGACTTCTCTCAGATTGGTCTTGCTTCTTAACCTCTTAAGCCATCAGGAAAACATCTGAGTTAGAAGGGAGGGCAGCTTATACCTATGATATCTGAGGCTTTTGGGAGGTGCTTTGCCCCATGATTCACTCTGATATGTAGGTTGAAGGTCCATTTGCTTGTGTCCAAGTTTTTGTTTGTTTACCTTTTCAAGGATTTAATATGCTATTCATGAGGAGGATGGATTTTATTCCATCCTTTTGAACTACAAAACACAAAACCATAATCACTACCACCATAAATCTCCCAGATTCTTATCTATGGCATCTAATCCTTTTAGTACAGAAAATTTCAAAATATACAGAAGTAAAGAAAAATAGTATAAGGAACCTCATGTAATCATTACCCAGCTTTAAAAGCTTTCTACTTACAGCCAACCTTGTTGTATCTCTACGCCTATGTGCTTTCCTCTGTGCCACTGGCTGATTTTGAAGCAAATCCTGGATATCCTATCATTTCATCCATAAAAATTTCAGTATGCATCTCTAAAAGATAAGGATTCCTTAGAAAATCCAATATCAGAATCAATATTATATATTACATCAGCTGAATGTATAAATTGCTATTAAAGAAAAATTCAGTTGTTTTATGGTGAGAATCAACTTACAACTGTTTCAAATTACCATGACAAATCTTCTTCTGTGGATATTAGAACATCTAAACCACAGAGGTATTAACCTACAAAAACTTGGCACAGAACATATCACTTTGGCTGCTCACTTTAATTGAAACCGTTTTATTCTATTTATTTCAAATAAATTCAAAACAAGAGGTTTCCACATTCTGCTCAGCTGCCAGTTTGTTAAATTCTTCCCATTACTGCTTTTGAATAAGTTGCTAGGGGAAAATCTACCTCTGAATCCTCAAACGTATGTTTTCCCAAATGTCCTTTGAACTATAAATTTTTCTGCAAATCAACATTCTTTTCTACTTATATATAGAGATACATTTTCACAATTGTTTCATTAACCAGCCATCAAACTTTAAGTGTTTTAGCATTCTGTCATCACCTCTTTGCCAAGTTTCAAATGTTTAAATTCTAAGACATTTAATATTATCAGCATTTCCCATTTGGCTTAATGAAAACAAGATGTGTGTGTGTGTGTACTTGTGTGTGTGCGTGCATGTGTGTAGGGAAGCATGTTATAAATAGTCCTAAGCATGGGTGTCTTGCTACTAGTTTTAAAATCATCATTACTGCAAATTTTCACAGTCATGTGATATTTCTTTCTTGTTTTTCTCTAAAATTATTTAAACATTACTGGAATAGCTTCTCAGAAATTATAAAGAAGATGAAATATGTCTTTACATATAAAGAAATATGTCTTCCCAGGACTGCTCTCTGAATCTCTCTCTGCCTAGCCTGGCCACTCAAACACCATGCCTTTTGTTATGCCTGTCATACTCCTATTCCCTCAAAGCCTTCCAAATTGCTTTTCCAAAACCTAAAGTTAAGTACCTGATATACCAGTTGTGCTCTGATGTTAATGACTGATAATGGTTTAATAGGTTGCCTGTCTTGGAAATGCATTCATGCCAACAGATGATTCTGGGGATACAATATTCGCATAAACTTATTTTATGGTAAGAATGTTATGTTTTTATGCTCTGAAACAGATTATGGAGGATGAGTTCTTGCCTTTTACAGGAGACAGTAGGGGTGGAGGTATTGAATATTGGAGAGACAGGGAGAGTTGCACATGGTCCCTCAAATTGTAATAATACAGTTACCCACTATTTACTGAGTACTCAGTCTGGGCACCATGCTAAGGGCTTGTGTTGCCTCTAAACATCAAAACAATTCCTCCAAGTTAAGCAGTTCATAGGTCACATAGTAGAACTTGGGTTAAAATAGGTTTATCTGCCTCCTTAATTTTTGTGCTATATCACCTCCTGGAATTAAGATCACGTCTACATATTCTTATCCATAAAATGGGGATAAAATATTCCCTGCCTTTCCTTTTAAGTTGTTATGTAGATTAAATGGGAGAAAATATATATGCATACACAAAGGCCCTACACATTTAAAGGGTACTGGAAATACTAGAGTTTGCCAAATTCAGTTATCATTGTGTCAGCTTCACAATTTTTCCCATATCTATTTATTATTACTAATATTTTTAAATGGCTAGAATAACTTAAATACTTTAGCCGTATCCTAAGCAAAGATATCTATGAAATTTTGGTATGATATAATAATTATATTTTAATACATATTAGCATAAATACATAACCATTAAAATTTGTTAAAAGTCATCTATTCTCTATTTCTCTTTCTCTTCTCTTCCTGAACAATTTAGTACTAAAGCCATTAGATAGGACAGAACAAGATAGTGTCCATGTCAGAATCCAAACAGGGTGAGGAAGATGTCTCTGTGAGGGGAGGTGGAGGTAGGGGGAGGTTTTTGGTGGGAAAGTCACAGCCAGAATGGGATGAGGAGGGCATCCACACAGAGGGTAGCCCAAGGTGGGGTGAGAGAGCACATGCAAAGGAAGGAAAGTGTTCTTTTTGAGGGTTGGGTCTGCATGGAGAGTCAGAGCACAAGAAAGTGAGGCAAGAGTCTGTCCTAAGTGATGGCTTCATGGGGAGAGTCAGAGTCTGATGAAGGTTAGGGAGGTGTCCAGGAAGTGAGATGCTTTGGTGTGGAAAGGCAGAGCCTAAGCAGTGTGAGGAGGGCATTCCTGGAAGGTAAAGTGCAGGGGTGGGGATCATGGCAAGGGTGTCAGAGCCTCAGCAGGATGAGTAGGACAATTATGTCAGGAAGTGGGTAGTGGTAGAGATGAGAGATTGGTTACATACTGGGGTGTAGATAAAAGAAGGAGCTATTCCCTAGCTCTAGCTACTGAGAAGGCCCAGGAACAGTGACACCCAAATAACAATGAACACACCTGGTACCTAGATTTTGGCTTCTAAATATCTTTTTTCCATTAAATGGAACTAGGGCTTTTTGAAGAAATAGCTAATTCCACGTGTGGGTAAAGGAAAGTATAAGATAAGCCTAGTCCTCCCCACCAGCTGCGTGATGCAGGGCAAATTACCAGGCTTCTCTATTTTCTCATGAACAAGAGGCAAGACCCTCACTCGGGGTTGCTCTGAGGAGTCAGTGAGAGCATATTTGTGAAGCCCCTGACGTGGTGTCCTGGCATATGGGAGGTGCTCCACCAGTTCCCTACACTGCATACTGTCCATGCCACGCTTTTGTTCTGGACTCTGGACTGGATGCAGGGTCCCCAGGCCCCAGTAGGGGCCAAGAACTGGGGGACAGGCTTGAAAGAAGACATGGGCATTGACATGTTTCTGCTCTGTGGCCAGGACTGTGTGCCAGGTGGGCTCCCACTTCCTGGTCTTTGATATCTACTGCCATGTATGAGGTAGGTGTCGATAGTTCCACTGTTCCAGGTGAGGAAACTGATGCTCAGAGAGGAGGTGTACCACCCAGCAAGCCTGCACCTGCCCTGCCCCTCAGCTTTTCCCAGGCAGCAGCTTGGTCTTTTCCTTCTGCCCTTGCCTGTTTGTCTGTTGGCTTTTACCCTGTTGCTTGTTGGCTCTGGCCCTGGCTCTGCCTACAGGGGCTGCTGTCCAGTGGGTACCTTCAGAGCAGAAGGCTCCAGCATTCAGCACCCCTCACACTCTCGGGCCCCCTGGTGCTGTGGAAGTTGTGCTTCCACAGTGCTTAGCCATGACTCTAGGAGCAGACAGAGCCTTGTCTTGTTGAACTCCTGGGACCCCTATGAGTGGCAGTGGTTGCTGTAACCTCTTTCTTGAACTTCGGAAGCTGTTCCGAAAGCCACGCTGGCCTCTGCCCTCAGAGGCTCAGTCTGGACCTGCTAGCAGGGACTGACTGGAGAAAGTGTTTCGTTTCATTAGCAGGGATGCCAAAGGTCCCCACTGGGTCTAAGCCCTACCAACTACCCATCTGGGACAAAACACCAGCCCTTTTGTAGTTGATAAAGAATAAATTTGTTAATATGATTGTCAAAAAAAAAAAAAAAAAAAAGATAAGCCTAGGACATCTTGTGCCAGAAAGTTAGGAAACACTGAGATTGATGGGGACATTGGCCTGAATAGGCTCCCATTGGCCAAATCAGAGATGATTTGAAAAGCAAAATAAATAATGATAATGCAGATTAAATAGAATACTATTATTTAGAATAAATAAAATAGAAAACTATGAGCCCATGCAGGCATAAATAAGTAAATGAATAAATTAAATGTTTGATAAGGAATGATGGTTTTTTTTTTAATGGAAAAAGAAATAAATTTATTTCCTATTTATAAAATGTAAAAAATGTGTCTTGGGTATAAAATCTAAACGTCAAAGGTGTGATGAATCAGGAGCACATATCACTCTTTTCATCCTTTAGTCATCAGCTTGTGGTGCAAGGAAAGTGGGTGCGGGGAAGCACCAGGCTGTACCAGGCTAAAGGAAAAGCTCCATGAAGGTAAGAGCCATGGAACTCTCTGTAAGGAAGAGGGTTCGGAGAGCAGTGAATGGTACAGAGCAGGAAAGGACAGGGCACAGAACTGACGTGGGAGGCAGATAAGGACTATGTACTAGAGTCTGTAAAGGAGAACACTTTTAACTTGCAAGAGGGAGGATCTTCCTTCTCGAATGCTGAACACAACTGGCCTGAGCCTGTCCTAGGAAGGTCAAGCTGTTTCCTTGTGTGTAGGGCCACACCCTGCAGGGTAACAAATGTGGCTTCTGTCAGGAAGGAAGGGTGGCCATCAGTGTGACAAAAAGAGGTCACCTTCGGACTTGCATGAACTCCTTGCGCAGCCACAGAGAGTCCTGGTAGAAGCGAGGATCACCCGGTCTCACGGCTGTCCGCTTGTAGAAGTAACAGTACAACACTGCCGCTAGTCTTTGGAATACAAATAGCGTTTGAAGTCCACTGTCCAGACAAAGTTGTTGGAATCTTTCCAGCGTAGGTTCTGAAGGAGATATGAGTAGATAGGGAAAGGTCAATGGTCTGAGGAGATCCTTACACGTCCAACTTGGTTAGCTGGTGATATCCTACTTGCTTTAAAATCATGCAAATCTGGGAGCAGATGAGGCTTAAGCTGTTGAGCGCCTTCTTCCCAAATGGAAGGTCCCGGGTTCTGTTCCCGGTGCCTCCATGACCCAGACATGAAGGGAGATGCTGAGGGCGAAGTACGCAGCTGTCAGGATGATGGTCCCTTTGAACTTATGGAATAGGAGGTTGACCAGGCCAGCCTGGAAGACGAAGGTGTTGAAGAACATGAGGAAAATGATGATGATGTTGAAGAGGATTGCAATATCCTGGATGATGAAGAGCACCAGCTGGATGACAGGAGCCATTCGGAGGTGCTCTGAGAAAGAATTGACAAAGAGGTCATAGGACAGCAGCAGGAACTGCAGGGAGAGCACCAGGCTGTAGTTACTGGTTTGGAGCATCTTCCTTCTGCTCTCTTGGGCCTCCAAGGGCACATTCCACAGTTCCCCAGAGACAGCTTCTGGCTCCCTCCTCAGCACTGGGGGAGAGAGGTGCAGTTCCTCCAAATCAAAGTTGTTTCCCTTGTTCTAAGGCAAGGGCCTTCAAGAGCCGGGGTCGGTTGTCATGGGGACCAGGAATGATGTTTTACATAGTTTCAAAGTAATTCTCAAAAATACTTTTACAAATTATAAAAGTATAATTTTACAGTGGAGGAACCTGGCAGATATCAGTAATGGGAGAAATGGAAATCATGTGCCTATTTCACTGATAGAATTTCATGTAAAGAACTGGAACACTTCAGTCATTTCCCTGTCAAAGATGCAAAATTTGAACTGAATAATTAGGAAACAGACAAACCCAAACTGAGAGTTATTCTACAAAATACTTGGCCTGTAATCTTCCAAAGTGTCAAGGTCATGAAAATCAACAAAGGTTGAGGAACTGTTCCAGATATAAAAGAGACTTAAAAGACATGACAAATAAATGCAACATGATTTTAGACTGAGTTTTTTTTTTTTTTGCTATGAATGACATTATTGGGATAATTGATGAAACTTGAATGGGGTCTGAAGATCGAATGGTAGTAACACATCAATGTTAATACCTTGATTTTCACAGTGGTATTTGATTTTGTAGGAGAATGTCCTTGTTTTTAGGAAATGCACTAAAGTATTTGGTGGTGATAGGCTTCAGATGAGCAACTTATTTTCAAATGGTTCAGGAAAAAATGTTCTTTGTCCTGTACTTGCAACTTCTTTGTAAGTTTGTAATTGCTTCAAAATAAAAAAAAAAAAAAATTAATCCCTCTCTCACCTAAAACCATCCTGAACACTACTGGTGCTTTATGAACCATCCTTTGGGGAACATTGAACTGGACAGGCTCTAAGGTCCTTCTCAGCCACAATATCTTACAATCTCCCTGCTTGTGTCCATTTTCTATCTACCATGAGAGTGGGGGTGGTGAGGGGAGAGAAAGTGGGGAGAAGGGAGAGAATCACAATATCCTGGGAGGCTTTTAACTACACATGCAGCATCTCTTCAGGATTATCTGTATCCTAGGACTTCTCACTTCAGCAAGGCCCTGACATTCATAGGGGAGTTTCCTGTCCCTTGGGTGCCTTAGAGCAGAAACAAGGTTTAGAATCACCCTCCTCGGGTTTTCTGAGGGCCTTCTAGAGACCACTGGGCACAACTGATACCTTCAACATCATTGAAACACGTTCCCAAAGAGATGGATTCCCATGTTTTTCTAGGAGGTAATGGGAGTCCATACTTGCTGCAGCCACTTCAGAAGTTACTCTCAGATATCCATTAGTCTGGACAACTTCCATGAGGCTGTTCAGGTTCAGCTTCTGTCCATTTTGTGTTGTCCTCAAATTACTTTACACTATACCACCATCAGATTTATTACTGTTTCTTCAATTACTGGGGCTGTATAGTGAAAACCATGCTGAGTTTAAAACCAGACTTGCCACTAAGCATGTCACAGCATTTCCAGCCTTCAGTTTCTTCATCTATAAAATGGATGTTTTTCAAATTGTTGGGGTTTGCTGTTAGATCATCTTTTTCCTAGAAGAACCATGTTGGAGCTAAATTTTATGGGGAACCCCAATACATGTGACAGTGGAAAGCAGTTATTTATAATCTAGAGAAAACGTAGAATGGCAGAGGATGGGGAACTATCAGGGTATCAGATGTACAGAATGGTGACATGGGGTCAGTGATTAACACAAACAACCAGAGCTGAAAAATCATAAAGCTCCCAACAGAAAGAAAGAGGACTCTTATTTCACACCTTATACAAAAATTAACTCAAAATGTAATTATAAATGTAAATATAAAAGTGACAATCTTAAAACTCCTAGAAGAAAAGGTAGGGAAAACATCTTCAAGATCTTGTTACTTTCTTAAACCTTACACCCAAAGCATGAAAAACAAAAGGAAAAAAAGATAAATGAGACCTCCTCAAAATTAAACTCTTTTGCACCTCAAAGGACTTTATCAAAAAGGTGAAAAGGCAGCCGACTCAATGGGAAAAAATATTTGGAAATCACATATCTGATAAGGGTTTAAAATCCATGATATATAAAGAGATACTACAACTCAACCATAAAAAGACAAACGACCCGATTAAAAAATGGGCAAAAGACACAAAAGGACAAATACTGTATGATTGTGTTATTATAAACTAAATTTTTTGTGTAAACTCATGGAGTTAATAATTAGAATACAGGTCGCCAGAAAATAGAATGAGGATAGAGAATGGAAAGCTGAGGGTTAATTTGTGCAGAATTGTTAAAAAGGTTGTTTGTAAATCTTGGAAATTAATAGAAATGGTGAGAGTACATCATAGAGTTTGTAAGCAGCAGAGCTATTATATAGGTGTGACAGTAATTGAAAGGGAAAGTCTAAGATCATGTATATTACTAGTACAACTAAATAATGTAACATGGGACTGCATAACATAATGAAACCTTATGTGAAACACAAATATGGGTGATATTGCATATATAGGACTGTTTTTACAAAATATAAATACAAATAAACTAGATAAATGGAAACAGAATAGCAGATATGAAAAAAATCACAAAGCCATGTCTATTAACTTGCCAGACAAGGGAACAAATTCCAAAGAAGAAATTCCCTTCTAGAGGTTCTCTGAGGGAGAAAGCCAACTTTTTAAAAGAGCTGAATAGTGAGAGGTGGTTCATGGTGATTATGCTAATTAAATATTCAAAACCAGCACTTAATATAGGACAGAATGAGTTCATAGGTCTGCAAAATTGGGTGAAACTAATACTACTAGCTAATAGTCAGAAAAGTGTCTTCAATCAGGTCCAGCAAAGTTCATGATACCTTCTCAGCTTTAGCAGGTTGGAGCTGGTCAAGTTCAAACACAAATTTCCTTTCTGATTCCCCTAGGCAAGAGCTGCTGTAAGTAGAAAATGTTTCTTTATAATAGGAATGTTAGAAGCAGAATGTGATGGTTTGAAACTATATGGATCCCAGAAAAGTATGTTCTTAAAGCTAATCCATTCTTATGGGGGTAAGTAGGGCCTTTTGATTACATTACTTCAGTTAAGGCATAACCCAGGGTGGGTCTTAATTCTCTTACTGGAGTCCTTTATAAGAGAATGAAATTCAGAGGTGGAGAGGGTTAGAGAAAGAGAGAGGGAGAAAGCCATTGAAGTGAGAAGCTGAAAGCAAGGAAACCTGGAAGAAAAGAGAGAGGCCAGCAGGTGCCGCTATGTGCCTTACCTTGTGACAGAGGAGTCCAGGATCACTGGCAGCTGGTCTTTGGTGACAAAGCATTGTCCAATGATACCTTGATTTGGACATTTTTCTCAGCCTCGAAACTGTAAGCTTGTAAACTCAAATTCCCATTGTTAAAAGCTGACCTATTTCACATCATCTGCATTTCGGCAGACTAGCAGACTAAAACACAGGACAAATTTTTTATGGAAAGTCATTGAAAATGAGGGAGGGAGATAGGAAACTTGACCCAAATCCTTTTAAAAAAATATAAACTAACACAAAGGACATCCCTGTTAGCCTCCCCCCCTACCCTACCCATGAGGGTGGCTGAAGAGGGCCAGGGAGGTAGCCCTGTTTCCCAGGGGTAACTTAGGATCTTGCTGCCTGACAGTGTTGCTGAAATACTTCTCACCGCCACCCCCCCACTCAGACATGATATTGTAAGAAGGATTCCCACACATCTCTGATTGACAGGACAAGAGATGGTGCTATGTTAATGAATTTGGTTTTTGCTGTTTCCAGGGGAGGAATAAAGCAGTCTGCTGACAGCTAAATCTTTGAAACATTTTGTATCCCTAAAAGGGAGCTAAGCCCAAACAAGTGCTGACACATGAATGGGACACTGGCTACATTTTTATTGCACGTTCTTTTACACACACAGAAAGTGTATGCAAACAATGCCCTTTTGTTATGTTCTATGTGAAATATCTAGAGAAACATGCTCTTTAATAATACTCTTAATAAGCAGACTTAGATTTTTCTACCTAATTTTCCTATTAAAGCAATGTTTGTTTCTTCTTGTTACCTCCTTTTGGTGGTCAAATTCACCATTTTTTCAGGCTTCAAATATCTAAATATCCAATGGCAAACAATTATGGAGTGCTTACCATGTGTCAGACATTATACCGAACACTTTACACATAGTAATTGTGATGGTTTGAAACTGGATGGAACCCAGAAAATTATGCTCTTAAAGCTAATTCATTCCTGTGGATGTAAACCTATCGTAGGTGGGACATTTGATTAGGTTAATTCAATAGGGTGTGGCCCATAGTGGGTATTAATCCTCTTACTGGAGTCCTTTATAAGAGAATGGAATTCAGATGAAGGAAGAGAGAAAGCCATGAGAGCAAGAAGCTGAAATCAACAGAACCTGAAGGAGAAGGAAGAGACCAGCAGACACCACCGTGTGCCTTATGATATGACAGAGGAGTCTAGGATTGCTGGCATCCAGTCATCAGGGAGAAAGCATCCCCTGGTAATGTCTTGATTTGGAAACTTTAATTGTAAGCTTGCAAATTAATATACCATTGTAGAGAGGAGTTCCAGGAATATGGCGTCAGAGTAGGTCAGGTAAGGCACAGCTCTCTTTGCTCTTTTGAAAGGGGAGGAAGGGCAGAAGCTGTCTGAGGGAACTGCTTTGGGTATCTACAGGCCAGGAGAGTGCCATGTGCAGCGTCCAGGAGAGACTGGGGACAGAGAGATGAAGAGGCTGAAATGAAAACTGTGAGTCACTCGCCCTCATAGCAGGGATAGGCACCCACTCCCTAACTTCAAGGTAAATAATCTCTGTGAAACCTGTGGCTGACAGTGGCAAACTGAGAGGGTAATGGATGTATTCCTTCCTGAGAAGAAGGAGGGTGTGGCAGAGGGCTGAGAGTGGTTTCTCTCCAGCGAGAAACAGTAAGGTCTAGTGTTATATCACAGGCTCAGAAATGTCAGCTAGCAGATGTTGAAAGATCCACCTCCATAGGAAGCCAAAAATTACCATCTGCTGGCATGCTAGGAAAGTGAAGGAAAACAAGGCTTGCCTCTTTGTCCCTATTCCCAAGCCCCCATCAATCTGGTCTTGCTCAGTAGTGGGCCCCTGGCCCTGCTTTGATAACTTAAACAGAACAATCTTAAAGTTTTATTAAAAGTTGAAACAAAACCACTAGGCAAGAGAGGGAAATTGACCAACAGAATAAAATCACCAACATAATGAGATGCCTAGAGCAGCTAAGACTGAGAGACAAGGACTGGAAGGAGGCAAGCCCTCAGCCCATAGCTGAGCTCAAGGAGACAGTAGATTCTGAAGAGGAAAGCAGAGATGCCCATCATCTTGCTCTACCATGTGGCAACATGCCAGGATCAACAGTAGCTGCCTTTGATGAGAAAGCATCTCTGATAGTGCCTTGATCTGGAAATTTCATGGCCTCAGAACTCTAAGCCCTTACCCCCAAAAAAGTTCCCTTTATAAAAGCCAACCCATTTCTGGCAGCCTTTGCAAAACCAAAACAGGAATGAAAGACACAATGGATGAGATTAAAAATACATTAGATAAGGTTTATTGTAAAAGTGTGGAAATGAATAGAGTTGATGGCAACACATGATAGCATAACTAACACTGTTGATTTATAAATGTGATTGTGGCTGAAGGGGATATTCTCAGGTCGTAAACATCAATTGAAAGGAAGCTAGAGGATAATCTAGGGACTGAATAACAGTGATTTTGGTGGTGGATGAAGATTGTGGTTAATAGTATAAATATAAGAATGTTCTATTACAAAGTGTTAAGAATTTGGTGATACTCAGGAAAATTAAAACTAGTGTAACTTATGGACAATAGATAACAGTAATATTGTAATATTTTTGCAGCAATGGCATACAAGAAACTATATCAATTCTAAATGTCAACCATAGGACGGTGTAAGGGGGTGTGGGATTTTTCCTTTTGGAGTAATGGAAACGTTCTAAAATTAACTGAGGTGATGACAACACAACCCTATGATGGAAATGACAGAATGGATTGTACAAGGCATGGGATTATATTACACAGTGAATCCTGTGGTGGAAAACAGACTGTGGTTAACAGAACAAATATAAGAACGTTTGCTCCTGAATGATAACAAATATATAATACTAATATAGGGTGTTAATAGTTGGGTGAGTTGGGGAAAAATACACCATATATAAGATATGGGATATAGTTAGTAGTAATATTTTGACAATGCTCTTTCAATATTTGTAACAAATGCTCTATAACACTGCAAGGGTTAGTGGTGGGATCATGAATGAATGGGAGTCCTGTATGTTATCCACAAAACTGTCCTTCAAAAATGAGGGTGAGTTTAAAGTCTTCACAGACAAACAAAAACTAAGAGAGTTTGTCACCAAGAGACTTGATTACAAGAGATACTAAAGGGAGGGCTGCATGCAGCCTGAAAGGAAAAGACAAGGGCAAGAGGCTTGGAGAAGAGTGTAGAAATTAAGATTATAAGTAAGGGTAATTAGAAGGGCTAAAAGACAGACAATAGTAAGATATGACAATAGAAAGCCAAAGGATAAAATGGATGAAGTAAGTAATGCCTTTACAGTAATAACATTGTTAATGGATTAAACTTCTCTATTAAAAGACATAGACTGACAGAATAGATTAAAAAATACGATCCATCTGTATGTTGTCTATAAGAGACTCACCTTAGACACAAGGACACAATCAGGTTGAGAGTGTAACGTTGGAAAAAGAGCTTGAATAATATGATAAATGAATTAGACCTAAAAGATATTTATAGAACATTACACCCCAAAACATATACTTTCTTCTCAAGTGCTCATAGATCTTTTTCCAGGATAGACCATAAGTTGTACCACAGGAAAGATCTCAATAAATTTAAAAAGATTGAAATTATACAAAGCACTTTCTCTGATCATAGTGGAATGAAGCTGGAAATCAATAGCAGGTAGAAAAAGGGAAAACCCACAAATATATGGAGTTTAAACACCATACTCTTAAACAATCAGTGGGTCAAAGAGAAATTGCCATATCTCAAGATGAATGAAAATGAGACCATAACATGTCAAAACCTATGGGATACAGTGAAGGCAGTGCTGAGAGGGAAATTTATAGTCCTCAATACTTACATTAAAAAAGAAGAAAGAATAAATCAAAGACCTAACTGCACACCTGGAAGAACTAGAAAAAGAACAGCAAACTAATCCTAAAGCAAACAGAAGGAAAGAAATAACAAAGATTAGAGCAGAAATAAATGAAATTAAGAACAAAAAGACAATAGAGAAAATCAACAAAACCAAAAGTTGGTTCTTCAAGAAGACCAACAAAATCCACATATCCTTAACTAGACTGACAAAGAAAAAAAGAAGATTCAAATAAATAAAATCAGAAATGAAAGGGGGGTGGGTGTCGTTACTACTGATCCTGGAGAAATAAAAGAGGTCATAAGAGGATACTATGAACAACTATACACCAACAAGACAACATGGTTGAAATGGAAAAATTCCTAGAAATATACAAACAACACATGCTGACCCTAGAAGATATAGATGGTCTCAACAAACCAATCACAAGAGATTGAAACAATCATTAAAACTTCTCCAAACTGAAAAGCCCAGGACCAGATGGCTTCAAAGGTGAATGCTACCAGTCATTCAAAGATCTAATACCAATCTTGCTCAAACTCTTCCAAAAAATTAAAAAGGAAAGAATGCTACCAAACACATCCTATGAAGCCAATATCACCCTAATACCAAAGCCAGATAAAGATACTACAAAAAAGAAAATTACAGATCATTTCTCTAATGAATATAGATGCAAAAATCCTCAACAAAATACTTGCTACCAAATCAAAAAACACAGTAAACGAATTATATACCATGATCAAGTGGGTTTTATCCCAAGTATATAAGGGTGGTTCAACACAAGAAAATCAATTAGTGTAATACATAACATTAATAAATTGAAGAAGAAAAAAATCACATGATCCTCTTGATAGATGCAGGAAAGGCATCTGACAAAATATAGCACCCTTTCTTGATAAAAAAAAACACTCCAAAAGATAGGAATAGAAGGGAACTTTCTCAACATGGTAAAATGCATATATGAAAAACACAGTGCTAACATTTTATGCAATGGTGAAAGATTGAGAACTTTCTCTCTGAAATACGGAACAAGACAAGGATGCCCACTGTCACTACAGTTATTCAATATTGTGCTACAAGTTCAAACTAGAACAACTAAGCAAGAAAAAGAAGAAAAAAAAAAGCACCCAAAAGGAAAGGAAGAAGTAAAACGTTCACTATTCACTGGTGATATGATCTTATATATAGAAAATCTCGAAAAATCCACAACAAAACTACAAAAACTAATAAACAAGTTCAGCAAAGTGACAGGATACTGATTAATATGTAAAAATCAATTGCATTTCTATACACTACTAATGAGCAACCTTAGGAGGAAGTCAGAAAAAAAACTCCATTTAAAGAGCAACTAAAAGAATCAAATATTTAGGAATACACTTAACCAAGGACATAAAGTATTCAGGAAACTACAAAACATCACTAAAAGAAACCAAAGAACACCTAATTAAATGGAAGGACATTCTGTGTTTATGGATTGGAAGAATTAAATATCGTTAAGATGTCAATTCTACCCAAACTGATTTACAGATTCAATGCAATTCCAATAAAATTCCAGCAGCCTTTTTTTTTTTTTTTTTGCAGATGTGGAAAAGCCAAATTTCAAATTTATTAGGAAGGGTGAGGGGCCCCAAATAGCCAAAAAAAAAATCTTTAAAAAAGAACAGAGAACTTCAGATTGAGAGGAGGCTTTAAAGCATATTACTTAGCTGCAGTGGTAAAAACAGCATGGTACTAGCTAGCATAAAGATAGCCATGTCGACCAATGGAATTGAATTTAGAGTTCAGAATTAGACACATCTATGGCCAAGTGATTTTTGACAAGGCTGTCAAGGCTTCCCAGCTGGGTCAGAACAATGTATTCAACAAATGGAGCTGGGAGAACTGGATATCCATATCCAAAAGAAAGAAAGAGAATCCCCATCTCACACCATATACAAAAATTAACTCATAGTGGATCAAGGACCTAAATATAAAAACTAGAACTATAAAACTCCTAGAAGAAAATGTAGGTAAGCATCTTCAAGATCTTGTGGTAGGTGGTGGTTTCTTAAACTTTACATCCAAAGCACAAGCAACAAAAGAAAAAATAAGTAAACTGGTCTGCCTCAAAATTAAACACTTACGGTGCTACTGGGGGCTCCAGGGGACTACTGGACACTATAGGTAAAGCACACAGCCACATGAAACCAACACCCCTTCAGGTGTATCATATATTCTGTTTGAGAATATATGATAATCTATTTCTCCAATATAACAGAGATGGATTCATTTATAAATTCCCTACTTGTGATTCTTCTGCCCCTTTTATTTGAACCTATGATTATCACTATACCCATTAAATATATGTCTCAGAGACTAAATCTTTGGACTGTTCATATGCAGGTTGAGCCCTGAATCCCAGCAGAGTTGTGGCCAAAACCTATTCTCTAGTTCTTCAGACTTGCTCAGGACCACTAACAAAATGATGATGATGGGACAAGCCCCATCCCCCGAAACAGGGAGAATCTACTACTGCAAGCAGAACAATTTCTTCCATCTACCCCATAATATCTCAGCCTCCTCTCGATCTGAAGTAGTCAGAGCAGATATCTTCCCAAATTCCTCAAGATTGAGTAATGAACAAACATAAGGGGGCGAGGGTAACCATAGACCAATGTAGATTTATTGTTATTGTAGTTATTATCATGAGGTAACGGAAGAACTTGTAACATTGATATAAAAATAGTGGCTACCAGAGGTTCAGAGTGGAGAGGAAGGGATGAATAGGTGGAATACTGGGCATTTTTAGGGCATTGGAATTGTTCTGTATGTTACTGCAGTGACAGATACATGACATTATACATTTGTCAAAGCCTATGAAACTGTACAGTGCAAAGTGTAAACCATAAACTATAGATCTTGATTAATAGCAGTGCTTCAATTTGGATCATCAATTGTAACAAATGTACATCCCTAAAGTAAGATGGAATAATAGGGAAAAATGTGTATGTGGGTAGGTGGGGGTAATATGGGAATCCCCTATATTTTGATGTAACTTTTTTGTAATCTGAAACTTCTCTAAAAATAAAGTTTATAATGACTTTATTTTATTTATTTATTTTTTTAAAGATTTTTTGTTTATTTACTCATTTATCCCCCCCTTGCTGCTTGTGCTTGCTGGGTCAGCTAACCACGCCACGCGAGCAGGCTTGCCTTCACCAGGAGGCCCCGGGAACCGAACCCGGGACCTCCCATATGGTAAACGGGAGCCCTACTGATTGAGCCACAGCCGCTTCCTATAATGACTTTAAAAGACAAAAAAATTAAACACTTTTGTGCTTCAAATGACTTTGTTAAGCAGGTGAAAAGATAGCCTACTCAATGGGAGAAAATTTTGGAACCACATATCCAAAAAGGGTTTGATTTCCGTGTTGTATAAAGAGATCACACAATTCGAGGATAATAAGACAAGCAACCCAATAAAAAATGGGTGAAAGACTTGAATAGACATTTTTCTAAAGAGGATATACAAATGGCCAAAAAGCACATGAAAAGATGCTCAACATCACTAGCTGTTAGGGAAATGCAAATCAAAACTACAATGAGATATCATTTCATGCCTTACAATATGGTCATTAGTGAAAACAAAACAAAACAAACAAACTTCAAGTGCTGGAGAAGATGCAGAAAAACAAGAACACTCCTTACTGTTAGTGGAAATGTAAAATGGTACAGCCTCTGTGGAGGACAGTTTGGCGATTTCTCAGGAAACTAAATATAGATTTACCGTATGATCCCGCAATCTTGCTACTAACAATATATTCCAAAGAACTGATAACAAGGATGCAAATAGACATTTGCACACCATGTTCATAGTGATATTATTCATAATTGTTAAAAGATGGAAGCAACCCAAGTGTCCAGCAACAGATGAATGAAAAAACAAAGTATGGTGTGTATATATAGCATATATGGCTTTTCATTTTTCCCACAACCCTTCTAGTCACAGCAGCATTTCATTTCTTAAAAGTTACACAGCAAGCCTTGAGAAATAACTGTTTGTGAGCCCATCAATTTTGCATGCTTAGACTTTTCTCCCAGGCAGTCTGAGAATGATCTGTTCTGTGAACTGTTTGACCACCTTCATATCAATAGAAGAATAGAATTGGGTAAGGAAGGGTACACAATTACTGTAAAGATGTAACTTCAGCCCTACTGAAAAACATTGTAAATGCCTGGTCTATGTAGTTACTGTGAAATTGTAACTTCTGCCCTGCTGAGAAATACTGTGAATGTCCATTCCCTGATTATCTGCCCTGAGCACTGCAGTTTTTAGTCATGCTTCCCCCTCACATACCCTCCCCATCTGCACGTAGACATGTAGTATAAAAGACTCCTCTTGCTTTGTGGCAAGTGCAGACATTGAGCCTCGGAAGCGCCATGCTCTCCTCCCACTGCCAAGGACAAGGTTTCCAGGTCACGACCAGGCTTGGATCTGCCACTATGGAAAAGCTTCCTCACATAAGCCCCCTAATAAACACCCACTTAGTCGCCAAGCTGGACTTGTCTGAGGTTTTCTCTGGTCTGACATATCCCTCTAAGTTTGGTGGGCAACCGCCATCTTACAATTCTCCCCGCTACACTCAGAATAACATACAGTGGAATACTATTCAGCTGCAAGAAGAAATGAAGTTGGGATGCATATGACAACATGGATGAACCTTGAGGGCATTATCTTGAATGAAATAAGCTAGACACATCCCATTTTGCAGACAAGTATTGTAAAAGCTTTTGCTTAAGGTTCTTGATGTGGTAAGTTCATGTTATACTATTTAAAATACAGTGATCCCATGTGATACCATGTTTCCCCTATCTGATTGATAAAGATCCAAAGGTTTAATAGCATTCTGTGCTGTTAAGGATATAGGGACACAGGCCATCTCATATATTTTAGTTAGGAGTATAAGTTGGAAAAACCCTATAGAAGACATTTTAACAATTTGTTCATACTCATTTCCCCCAAAATTATATTTGAGGACTTGATCATTCTTGAACAGATGCAAAATGATGGATGCTCGGGATTATTCACCGTGGTGTGGCTGGTAATAGCAAAGACTAGGAAACACCTTATATGTTTAGAAGCAGTGGCCTGGCAGCCACAAATGTAATGCTATATATCAGAAAAGAAAGTGAAGAAATCATGTACTAATATAAAAATATTTCCAAGATATAAAACATGAGTAAAGCACGGTATAAGATGGTGTCTATAACATGCTACTGTTTGTGTATAAAAGGAGAAAAAGTATTATATAAACTGAGCTCTATGTGTTCCAAGCAGATGAATCTGTTCACTGCTTGAAGGGGCTTCCTTGGCCTCTGGCTTCCCTTTGGCTTTAGCCCATGGTAGACACTGTCTGGAGATTGGAGGAGTGGGAGATTGGGGCATTTATTCCCCTGCCTCTCTCCCTCCCTCTTGGCCTTGGGTTGGCGTGGTGGTGGTCCTGTACCAAAGGCCATTGCTCCTGCTGGGCAGTCCTCTCCTACTGCTCTCTAGTTTCTGGCAATTTCACTCCATCCCCTTGCCTCTTCAGGCCTGGTAAAGACTTCCTGCTGCTGCTAGCCCATAGATGCTACTTACCATTCCTTTCACCCTGCCCACACCTTATTGAATATTTTATTCACGAAACTTCCCTCGTTATCCATCTGTTTCCTTATATTTGGCTGTATGTACATTAACTATCTCTGGAAGGATACGCAAGAAACAAGTAACAGTTTTCTGTGAGCTGGAAAACTGCATGGAAAAAAATCCTTTCATTTTATACTTTAAGAACTGTTTGATTTTTGAGCAATGTGGATGCATTAGCTACTTGAATACATACATGCATATGTATGTATATAAATAATAAATAAATAAATAAAATGCAGCAGTATCTGATACAATGATTTCTCTCTATGTTTATCCTAATATGAAAACTTTCACATTGTCATTTCTTTAGTTTTTCATGCTTTTGTCATAGGATTACCAAGACCTCTATATTTCGGGAGAGAATTTTAAATTCTTCATTAATCTCTATAATAATGAGGTATAGTCCTTTTTGAGGAATGAAAATACCTGAAATTTGAAGTTTAAACTAAAACCATTAAGTAAAATAAATTTGGCTTTAAAACCTCAGCCCCTTCCCCCACTTCACCTAAATTGAGGTAGCATGTGAAAAATTTCTAATCTTTAGGACAGGTTTAACTTGTAAATCAAAGTCTCTACTCAGGGTTCTTTCTACTATAGATACCTGAGGATACAGAGAAATAATAAAAGGACAAAGTGATTATATCAATGACATCTGATTAAAGAAGGTGGGGGCATTAGCTCCACCCCCTGCCGAAGTCAACCAAGTGCAAAGGTAAAATAAGCCATTTTTCAGACAAGAAAGAGCTCAAAAAATTTACCTCACACTCACACTTTCTAAGGAAACTACTAAAGGATGTGTTCCACCAAAACAAGGAAGTAAACCCAAAAAGAAAAAAAGAATAGATCCAATGCAAGGAAATTCCCAGAATGATGGTAAAAGGAGATCCCAAGAAAACAGGATATAATCCTAGAAATAGACCCATCCAAATAATTACAGGCCAGAAGTCTCTAGAAGTGACATATTCAAGAAGACAAAATTAATGGAGTACTTAAATTGTTTGAATGTATCAAAAAGAGATTTGCAGGGGGAGCCTTTGAGAATAAGTTAATGATCAATATCTAGAAAACTAAGCAAATGGAAAAGCAAGACAAATATTAATTTCAGGGAAAGGAAATGTGAAGAGAGAAAGAAACAAGTGGTATTATATTGCTTGGCTTTATCATTTATATATATATATATATATATATATATATATATATATATATACCTTAAAAATATATTTACTGAGTAATTATTCTAACTCTACTGGGAGGATGGATGGATGGATGGATGGAAAGTGTATAGTGTGTGTATGTATGTATATGTGTCTGTGTACAAAAGAGAGCAATAGTCTCAGTCTCCATAGAGGAAAGCTGATGGATAATTCTTAAAATGGAGTAATGAAAAGTAGCAGTATAAGCATTTTATTCAATGATAGGCAAAGAATATCAAAGGAATTGAAACTAGTTGCCTCTGGACAACTGAAAGTGGGAGGATAGTGAGGGGGCTATTCTTTCTCATGAGATCTGGAGGGCTATTTGACTTTTGTCATAGGTTGAATTCTCTGGAAAGAAGACTCTGAAATAGAGATCATCAAGCAGAATATTTATTGGGAAGTGCTCTCAGGATCAAGGCTTGTGAAAGGGATGTGAATGAAGAGCAAGGGAGCGCATTCTTATGGGGCAGATGGCAGGGTGGAGGGCAGATCTGAACAAGCATATTCAGAACATAAAATGTATTTATGCTCGTTAGAAGCTGGAGAATAGGGCATTCAGCTCTTTTAACTTTGTTTTTTGATCTTTCTATCCGCCAAGATGCCTGCCCACAGAAACTCATCACTGGAGGAAGAAAAAGGTTTGTGAGCCACATAAAAACAATCTGAGCATTCTTGTAGGGGCACAATGGGACAATTAACTTTGTTTAGTCCAATGTCTTCCACAGAACCCTTTTTTTTTTCCCCAAAATTACATGATAACATCCTAAGGAATACACTGTAATAAACTTCTTTAATTTTAGTTGAGTTTTCTTCAGAAGTACAACCCCCAATTATGACATTGTTCTTAGAAGTAAAACGATTCCCTTTATGAAGATGCTTCCAGGAACTAATTGATTGTGGTAAAAACAGGGTCTGCCTATGCATACCTAGTTAGGCACTGCAAAATGGAAACAAAACAAAAACACACCTCAGCTAGAAAGGTAAGAACCAGGGAAAAAAAGCAGGAGGGATGTTTTGAATCAGGTTTGAGGCTGTATTAAGAATCGAGGGGAATCACAAGAGCCCCAAAGGAAAACTGTTTGGTTTTTAAATTAAAAGACTAAGAATAGGGGAAGGCTTTATCCCTGGGAGGCTGGCTGGAGGAAAGGGAGGCTCCTTAAAGAACAGGTAGGGCAGTTTCCAGGTGAGGCAGGCAACTAGACTTAGGTTTAGGTGGTCGAGAGTATATGGTTTCAACCTGACCTGGCTAGACCCTGAGCGGCCAAGCAACAGGAGCCAGCCTCTGGGAGAAAGGGTTGAAATGGCAACGCATGGCTTATGTGTTGGGCTCTGTGAGTCAAGATCAAATGGCTGAGTGTATCTGTAATATTCCCATTCGTACCTAATTTGTTTGGTAAGTTTTCCCCATGCTGGGGCTAACTTGACTCTGTCTGAAACAGATGTTGATATTCTATTCCAGAGGCCTGAGGTAAGAAGAGGGAAGAGACAGGACCATCTTCTAACTCTAAGGTGACTCTTTAGAGAGGAGCAAACCTGCACACATCCACCCCTGGTCCCTTAGATGGGGGTGACGGAGGTAAATTGGGGTGAACATGAGGTGCCCATGACTGGACAAGGCCTGGGAAATTTCACCACAAGGGCCAATGATGTGTGGTGACCATCACCTGTACATGGTATCTCAGTTTGCCAGGGGTGCTATGACAAATACCACACAGTGGGTTGGCTTAAACAACAGGAATTTGTTGTCCTCATTTTGGAAGCTAGAAGTCCAACAGCAAAGTATTGGCAGGGCTTGCTCTCTCTAGTCTGTAGTGTTCGGGCAATCCTCGAACACATGGAGATTTCTCTCCTTGTGTCTGTTCCTCTGATTTCCTCTTACTTCTGGCTTTGTCTGAATTTCCTTTCCTTGTGAAAGGACTCTAGTCATATGGATTGAGGCACACCTAATTCAATTTGGCTTCATCTAAATGGAATCTTCAAAGATTCTATTCACAAATGAGTCCTTACCTTAACTAATTATAACACCTCAAAGGCTTATTCACAAATGGTTTCACAGCCACAGAAATATGGACTAAGACTTGAAAACGTATTTTTTTGTGGGGGCCATGATTCAATCCCCAACATGTGTACTAAACATTTTTTCCTTCTGAAACTGAATGTTTTGTGTTTTTTCATATTAAATAGATTTGAAAGAACATTTAAAAAAATATATGTAGGGTAACAAAATTATCACCATGAAAATAAACAAGCAGTTGTAAGGTGTTCGGGTTGGAAAGAGGGTGTGACTATATAAAAAGGTAGCAAGATAGTTTCTTTGTGATGATTGAACCGTCTGTCTCTTGATTGTGGTGCTGATTACACAAATCTATACATGTGATAAAATCTCATAGAACTACATGCACACACACACAAAGAATGCATGTAAACACTAGTGAAATCTGAATAAGGCCTATAGTTTTGTTAATAGTATTGTAACAATGTCAACTTCCTGGTTTTGATAATTGAACTATATTTATATTCATATCATATTCATGGCTCAGTATCATTGGCAAAAGCTGGATAAAAGGTACACAGGGACAGATTGTGCTCTTTTTGGAAATTCTGTGTGAATCTATCTGATCATTGTGGTTATAATGTGTTTTCCCCAAATTTCCAATAAGATTGAGCATTTTTCACATATTTTTGTTCACTCTTTTCTCTTCTTCTATGAGTTATGCACATAACCCTTTTGTCTGCTTATCATTTGGATTGTTTGTCTTTTTCTTATTGACATACAGGAGTTCTTTATCCTGGAAATTACTTCTTTGTGTTGCAAATACCTTCTCCCAGTTTCTGATTTAATTTTTCACTTTGACTATGGTATTTTTTAAGGACCACAAACTCTTAATTTTAATGTAATAGCTCTCATTGAAAAAGTCTTTTCATTAATAGAATGCATGGATTTTTAAAAAAATCCTTAAAAACGACACAGTCATAAGAATATTCTCCTATATTGTCTTTAGTAGTTTTTATAAGTCTGTTTTTACATTTATGTATGATTACACCAGAAATTTGCTTTTATATATGGTGTAAGGGATCCAGTTTCATTTTTTAAACATATGGGTAATCAGTTTTCCCCATACCCACATATTGAAAAATTCATATTTCTTCCTGGCATATGCAATGCCAACTCTAGAATAAAGCAGTAAAATTCTCATATATGTTAGGACTGTTTCTCAGGTCTATATTCTGTTGCACTACTCTATTTATAGGTTCCTCCACTAATACCACACTGTCTAAATTGCCATAGGTTAGAATAATTTTAATATCTGGAAGACAATTTCTCTAATGTGGTCCTTTTGCTTTTTTTAGTGTCTTGTCTCTTACTGATTCTTTTCTTTCATGTACATATTAGTATTAGGTTACCAAGTATGATGGCATGAAGTTGTATGTATGTTTTTAAAGTTAATCCATTCTTGTGGGTGTAGACCCATTGTAAGTAGGATATTTTGTTGAGTAGGATCTTAAGTTAAGGTGTGACGCACTCCATTCAGGGTGGGTCTTAATCTTCTTACTGGAGTCCTTTATATGAGAATGAAATTCAGACAAAGAGTAAGAAAGCCATGAAAGCAAGAAACTGAAAGCAATAAAACCTGGAAGAGAAGGGAGAGACCAGCAGGTGCTGCCATGTGCTTTGCCATGTAGTAGAGGAGCCCAGGATCTCCAGGAACCAGTCTGCAGGAAGAAAGCATTGCCTTGATGATGCCTTGATTTGAACATTTTTCTCAGCCTGAGAACTGTAAACTTGTAAGTCAATAAATTGCCATCATTAAAAGCCACCCCATTTTATGGTATCTGCTTTGAGCGGCTTTAGCAAACTAGAACACCAAGTTTCCCCAAAACCCTTTGAGAATTTTTATTGAAATTATATTGAATCCTTAAAGTTATGTATCTTCTAATGATGTGCATATATACCTGACCACACTTTGTAGCCAAACAGATCATTTGTGCAACATTACATGGGTTAGATCATTGTGACATGTCAGAGGCAGGCAATTGGTTAGGTATGGAGGAACATGAAACCAGTGGTTCTTTCTAGACTCTAATAGATCACTACCTGGTAACATAGTGCTGGAGACTCTGTAGTCAAATGGCCATGAACAGAGTTTTCTCTTAGAAAAAGCTATTCCCAGACTTGGAAGCTGTATTGTGTCAGATACTGCTTTTGCTGTTACATAAAGTATGTCAATATCAACTTTGAAGATTGTATTTCTGGGAATGACTAGTACAAAACTTTGCATTTAGACTTGGAAGCAAATTCTATATAACATAGAACCTTCCCATCTATAAAGAATGTGCAAGAACTTTTCAGAACAAGGGCTATTGAGTCCATCCAGATCAGAGTGTGTGATTACGCAAATATAGCTGCAGTATAAGTATAAAATTCAAAGAGGGGCATCATTAAGTGACCTCATTAAATCTTTAGATTGTAGACTCCTCTGCTCTCAGGTCAAATTAATATTCATAACCTTTTGCAATTTAATTAGGGTTAAATAAAAAAGTCACATGAAGCTTAGATACACTAGACACAGGAAACTTGTCACGACATTTTTTTCCCAGCACCAATGCCAGAGAAGAACCTCATTTATCTTGGTCAATGAACCTCAGGAAAGCATTGCACTTTGGCATCAGCTTTAAAAGTCATGTATGTTGATGTGTATCCCATGATTTCTAAAGATAAAGTACGTTTCACTGTCATTACTCACTGTGTCAAATACTTTCTGGTAAATTCTTTAGGCACCCACATTGCGGGAAGAGACATCAGTTTGTCACTTCCTAAGAAATGGGCTGTTCCTAATGATGTAATCTGATTCTTGTAAGGCATTGATTGCAGACAATAATGGACCAGAGTCAATGGCAATATACAGAGGCTGATCCTTAAGAAAGACTCAAAAGCTAAGACTTAGTTTTCACTTGTCTGTCGTGTCAATTCAGTGGACTAATATTATCTGACTCTTGATCACATTAATATGAGTCAGAAAAGGTACCACTTTGCAAAGTGCCTAGATGTCTAATCCAAAAGCATAAGAGTTCTTAGTTGCTTGGGTATGTAGAGTGGCCACGTAGGATCTTGCACTCAAGAAATTTATAATTTATTAAATGAACCATGAAAGAAAGCCTTATTGCCCACAGGACTATTTGGGAAAGTTCACTGAGTCACACAGAGATGGCACTGGAGTTTGGAGAATGATCATGACTGCTAGTGAAAAAAAACAACCCCGATTTTCAATGTCAACCACATTTATTGAGCATACATTAGAGATAGAACAATTGTTTTCAAACGTTTTTGCATGCTTTCACTGAAAAGAATCTTTTAAAATTACACATCTGCTCCTGTTTCTACGACCAAAGTGGGAATGACCAAAGAAATTGCCACTGAGAGTTGCCGTACCAGCACATTTTCCTATAATGATTAACCAAGACTGCTTCAGATGATTGAAACTCACAACTAGTTTATTAGGGTGCAAGGAAACTCGGGTTTGTTCCTTTAAATCTGGGGTGATTAATCCCCAGTTAGCATTTATTAAGTGCTTACCATTAGCCAGGCATTATTCTAAGCCCTTTATATAGATCAGATCATCTCATTTAATTGTTACAAAAACCCTTGGAGGTAGGCACTACAATTATCCTCATTCCATCAGGAACAGTGGAAGCTAGGGGTGAAATAAGAAGGAAAGAGCATTGAACCCAGGCATTCTGGCTCCAGAGCCCATGTTCACACCCCTGTACTTTCCTGACCCCTTCAAAGGCAGACTGTTTCTTCCCAATGCAGGTATCAAAGCTTTTGCATGGAAGCGTGGAAGCATCCATGAGTCTCTGTATCTCACAGAGATTTGCACATTTCCGGTGGGAAGGGCTGCTCTAGATTTCTGGGCAGGGCTCTATCCATTATGTTTAGGGTGTGCCCGGGTCTCTTGATAAGCTGCAGTTTCAGCACCCAGCGCAAGTATTGCTCACAGGGTTGGGTTTATGAGACCAGGGAAAGCCATCTCACTTTCCTGAACCCAAAGGAGCAAAGGGACATCATAAAATTGTCAGGATGTCCCTTGACTTAACAGTACCTAAATTTGTCTATAGAATCCTGTCCTTGGTGAGCCTCTGTTTCCTACAAGATTTCTAGACATCATCCCATGGCAAATATGACCTGGGGGAGAAAAGAAAAAAGTTATAAAAAGGAAAACAAGGGAAATGGTAGCCCTTTGCCAATTTCAAAATCTTTAATTTAAGGGAATTAAGTTTTCCCCCCAAAACGGCATTTTTAAAAAGCAAGTTTAGAAAACTAAACTCTTAGCTTCAAAAGTTTTGATTACTGTTGGATTTGGGCCAAATTCTCTCTTTGGATGCACATAGATGTATTCCATCATGAGGAAGAAGGGCTTTATACAAATTCCATTTCCCAGAACTCTGTGAATGAAATGGAAACCCCCTTTTCTGGTTCTGGAAAAAAACAAAACAAAACCCCAAACCTCCCAGCTCTGTATGTCTGAAGTGCGCTCAGGTTTTGCTAGGTGGCGCAGTAGGCTAATGCAAGATTAGCTCTGGGCTTCTATAGGAGAACGGGCTTTACTAGAAGCATCCATCAGCTTCTGCAGTTCTCCTCAATAGAGTTAGTCAGGAGGTGAGATCCATTTTCTTAGGCTCTGGCTTTTGTCATTCATTTTAGGAACTGGCGACTTTTGGTTTTTGCTTTTTGTTTTTTTTTTCCATCTTGCAAGTTGATCACAGCTGGCCCCGAAGGGGAATTGGACAGCCCTTCTTGGCCATGGATTCTGGCTGTTTTTTGAGGGAAATTCTGGGGGATCTTAAATTTGAAGTTAAGTATTGTGTTTCTCGCTGTCTGCAGCTCCCAAAAGTTGTTTAAGAATTTTGGAAGGAAGGCCCAAGTTCATGTTGAAAGACGAAGGGAAGGGACAGTAATTCAAAGTTTTGCACCAACTCCCTCCCAAGTCCTAAGCAAGGCCAGTGTGTGGGGAAAGGCCCAATGTTTCCCAGCCTTGGAGGGGACTGGGACAACCTTTTTGCAACCTTGGAGCTGGAAAGGTACATGCAGAAGAGCAAGCTTGTTGCAGAGCAGTAGAAGGCCTGGTTGTGGGGAGGGGAGGGAGGTGGCACAGGACAGAAAAGCTCTGTGCGTTCTGAAGGACAGCAAGGTAGCTGTGGACTTCAAAGAGAATCCCTTTGCCACCCTACCAGAGGCCTAAATCTCCCAAATTACTGACTCCTTTGCTGGGAGGTGTTAAAGAATCTCCTTAAAAGGCAAAGAGATGGAAAAGTTTAAATGGAAAAAGTCTGAGGAAGAATCCAGGGCAAAATGACACTGTACATGGAAGATACCAGGGCGCAGTGAGTCATGGAGAGGGGTGGGTCTCTGTGGGCTGTGGTGGGGGCCAGAGGGGAGCACTCAAAGGAAAGACAACCTTCACTTACTTGGCATCTGTTTTAGTTTGCCAGAGGTGCTATGACAAATACCACACCATGGGTTGGCTTAAGCAGCAAGCACTTATTGTCTCATGGTTTTGAAGGCTAGAAGTCCCCAGTGAAGGTGTTAGCAAGGGCACACTTTCTTCAGGCTAGGCAGCGTACTGTTACTGTCCTGTTGCAATCCTTGGGATTGCTTGGTTTGCATCTGCCTCCCAACACAGGGCGATTTCCCTCCCCTTCTGACTGTTCTTCCAGTTTCTACTGACTTCTTCCTTCTTCCCATGGCCTTCTCTGGTTTCTGGCTTCTCTCTATAAGACTTACAGTGATATGGATGGAAACACCCTGGTTCAGCTTGGCCATAAATATATAGGATCTTAGGAGATTCCTATTCATAAGTGAGCCCACACCTTAACTGGTAATACAGCTTTAATTTGCAAATGGGTTCACACCACAAGAATGGGGATTAAGATTAAGAAAATTCCTATTGTTGGGGTACATGATTCAATCCGCAATAGCATCTTTGCTGGGGCCACGGCTTCCTCTCCAACTCAGTGTTTGGAGCCTGGGAGTCAGGTCTGAGATCTGTGATCACAAAGGCTACATGTGTGAAGTTTTCCAGGAGAATCTGGGTTTCAAATACCACCCCAATATCTCCCTAAACACACACACACTAGCCTGGCCATTTCTCCTGATTTTGGGTCAGACACATTCATGCCCGACCCACACTCCCCCTGTATCCACTTCATGTCTAGGAACAGCACCAACAGTGGCCTATGGGTCCATGTTAGGACCCAGCCTGGTGGAGACCGTCCAGAAAGGAAGCCTCATAACCACGCAAACTTGCAAAAACACTCCAGACACGACTAGGAATGCCACTAACACTGAAAGTCAGAGAACACGTTCCAGAAAAAAGACAGATGGGAGAATATACTGACATATGGAACATCACAATAAGGAAGGAATATAAAATATGAAAAGGTCTGCACAAAAAAATTATGCATACACACACCCACGATCACAAGAAGGTAGGGAGAAACACGCAAACCCCAAATGAGAGGGAGAAATAGCTGAGAATAAAAATGTATATCTACGGATTTTTGTCATTAGATTGTGAGTTTACTTGCTCTGAAACTACCTTAAAGTTATTTATCTGAGCAATTATAGGAACTCTTACAATGCTCATGTCCATCTTGATATCTCTATCTATTTCAACCTTGAAGAATGTTTCAGCCCTTCCTACATTTTTCTCTGGCATAGCAATGATGCTTCTTTTGGCAGTCAACATCAGTAAACTTCAGTGCCATGAGTCATATTTTCAATTTTTAATTAAATCATGGTTTGATTTATTTAGGCCTGCATTACTTTAGACCTGGGTCCACATCAATTTACATAGTTTATTTAACACCACTCATCACTGCATAGATTATAAAAATCCCTTAGATCAAAGAATTCACCCTTTTATCGTATCAAGCAAAGTGTGAAAGCATATCATTTCCCAGGGTGGCGGCAGCTTTATTCTTAAAAAGAGCATTAAAGGAGACGGGTTGTATTCCTAAATAAAGGCATTGATGAGATCATTTAAGAATATTGCATCCTATATGTTTTCACTCTAAGGCTTTTAGTGATATGGTAAAACCTCACGAAGAACGAGTGGTGCTGCTGGTTTTTTTTTTTTTTTTTTTTCTTTTCCCCCTTCCCAGAATGGTTACGGATAGTGGTAAATCCATACGGTAACACCTAACAAAAAAAATTCAAGGGCCTCACTCAGATGGAGTAAATACTGTTTTAAGCAGGAGAAGTGTGAGTCATACTGACACCACTTTCCTAGAATTCTGATTAAAAAAACCATCATTGTTAATTAATGCTTTAAGAAAGGATCACAGATTACAGGAAATGAATTGGAAGGTGACAGGAAGAAAGGGCGGGGGACACGAGGCTATGGATCGTTGGTAAGATCCTTGTTTCTGCAGCTGGAAACTGACAGCAGCCCGTGAGGAGGAGAATCAATCACGCTCGCACTTGTCAACCCTGATTTGACCAGGCTGGAAGCGTAGGAGGTGTGGAGAGAGGAAGGGAAGGACAGAAAGGAGGGAGAAAGAATGGAGGCGAGAAGGGTTGGGGAAGAGAAGTGGGGCTCGGGGCTGAGGGAACAGCAATGAAACATCCCCTGCGGCTGAGCTGGTCTGGTCTCATCCCTGAGGCCCAGTTGCCCTGGGGAGTTTGGGGTGCCATGGAACTTCTGAATGTTAAATAGGATTGAATGAACACAACTGGCAATTCAGCATTTGTGATTCAGTTGAATTTGTGGCCCATAACAGGTCATCAAGTAACCCTCAGAAGGGAAAATGAATTTCACATTGTGGGAAGAAAGCAGATGTACGGGTGCCAGGGGAGGGCCTAGAAGTCCTCTGCCCAGATACCTGGGACAAGGAAGGGCGAGCCAGAAGATGTCCAGGCTGCTTTCTCATCTCCCAGTTCATTCTTTACACCTTGTTACAGCTCCTGCATTTCCAAACAAACTACCAGGAAGCAAAGTACAGCACACAATTTTTTTTTCTTCTGTTGAGTGGTTTGATGAATGTGAAACATTTATAAAGGTCTAAAAATCAAATCAAATTTCATTACATGCTTCACAAACTTATTTGTCAGAAAGAAATCAGGATTATTCCAGGAAATCTGGAAAGCATGGATGTCATACTTTTAATCACCCCCGGAAACTCTCATGTATTATTAATTTGCCTGGGCTGGAGTGGGGGTAAGGGCCTTTGTTGGTTTGCAACATGAGAAACATAGCTTTATTTGTCTCAAGGAGGTTTATTCACCTTCTTTTTCTTAAAAGGCATTTTAGTTCAATTTAAATCTTGGCATTACAACGAGCCCTTATTGCACTCTTGAGAGGGTGTTGGGGTGGGAAGGAATGACTGTTGTATAATCCAATAAAATGTCAGGTATTGCAAATCCCTAAAGGCTGGGGTAATTTGGCTGATCCTAAAGAAATCAGGAAACATTAGCGGAGTACTCTTTCCTGCTCTGCCTGATAAAGGCACTATGATCCCATCATAGATGCAATGAAAAGAACAGTTGGATTTCAGAGAAAATCTAAGTACCACCTCCAACCCATTAACAAACACTGGAAAGTCCCATTTTCATGCGATGTTGTTTTTGTGAAAATGATGGTTTACCGAATGAAAATAAGAAACCAAGAAAACCTAAGTAATGTTTACATAGTATCTTAGGAGTCAAAAATTGGGTTCAAAATCCAGCTCTACAACCAATTAGTTGTTTGTGAACAAAGCATGGTATTTCTCTGGGTCTCAGTTTCCCAGGACTGTACTTTTTAATTATTTCATCTCTAAACCATCTTCCAAGCCTTTTGAGTTTCTTTTATTATATTTAGAATATATCCTAACAAGGACATGGAAGGCAGGTAATTGATTTTTAAAAAATCTTCCACTATTATTTGGAGAATAGTCATTTTATGGTGATGGGGAAATTATTGTCATATATTACCAACATTCTTTCTGGTATAATCTTTTTTTTCTAGTGCTATGATCTTGGTCCTGACCTTTTTGAATGCACACGAGAAGTAGAACCATCCTTGGTCCTTGTGGGTACGTATTAAAGAGTGAACATTGTCACTGAACTTAGGTTGCCAGAGATCTAACAGAAAAGACAAAAGTGGCTAATATACCACTAACTGAGATCAGGGAAGGAAAAAGAAAAGGAGTTTTAAGAGGATAAATAAGGGTAAAGCTAGATGGAGAATAGATGGAGGTAGCCAAAGAAACCTGACAGGAGCCAGGCTCTGAGCTGCAAAGATAAGCTTGGACAGGCAGGGCAGTTCCTTTCTTCCTGAAAGCCTAGCATTAGGTCTCTTTTCTGCTCTCAGTGGGCCCTGGGAAGTAAGGAAGAATGACCTTTTCTGGCATTATTGTTCGTGTATGTACTCCTATGGCCCAACAATGCACTCAACAGCTGTTACCAGGGGCCATCTCTGCCCAGGAAGGAGTGACTGGGGAGAACTCTTCTATTTAAAAAAAATTTTTTTTTTTAATCTTTTTATTTGGATTCCAACCTCTCTCACCTTTCCTGAAGTTTCCTTCACTGCCTGGAAAAGTTCTCTATCCAAGGATTTGTAACGTCTTACAGCTTTATGGGGCATGGGAAAGCAGGGTAAAATCAAGAGTCTGCTCTCTTGCACCACCCTAGAGGCAAACCGCCACTACCTGGGCCTGTGTGCACATGTGTGTATTGGGAGGTGAAGGGAGATCCAGGGATGGTGTGCACAAAGGAGCAACCTGGGCTTCGGGAGAGTGTCCTTATGCCCTTTCCTAATTTCTTAGCTTCCTTTTCTCTCTTTACTTCCTGCAGTCTTGTCTCTTTAAGTCCTCACCCCCTCTGCTGTAACAAGTTGGATTTCCTAGGAAGCAGACTCTGAGACAGAGTTTAGGGCACAGGATGTTTATTACCTTTAGGCCAATGCCCATGAAAGGGAGGAAGAGAAAGTAGAATTGGGAGAAGGAGGAGTAGGGCATCAGAGTGGGTCCGATACCAGCCTCAGGCAACCCCACGGGAGCTCCAGAGCTGAGATGGCCTGTTAGAGTGGTCCCACCTTGGGCTGAAATGTCCCACCTCAGTCACTTATTGAATGTCAACTGCCAGCCGAAGAGCAAGCCCTCCAGCAAGGCGGCTCTCCACAGCTTAGGCAGACCCTGAAGGGCTGGAGCTGAAGGCTGTCCACTGATAGCACTCCTTGCAGTTGGGGCAATGAGTTCTTCCTTGAAGTGGGACCTGGGCAAGGCATCTTAATATCTACCACACCTGTTCTGGAGTTTGCTTCTTGTCTACCAGTAGACATTTTCTCCTTTTTAAAGTACCCAATTTCTAGCTGGGCACTTGGCTGCCCAGAATAAAGTCTACATTTCCCAGCCTCCCTTGCTGCTAGATGTCTCCATGTAACTTGGCTCTGGCCAATAGAGATTAACAGAAGTGTGTAGGCAAAACTTCTACCATGTGTCTTTACATGGAGGGCTTTTCTTCTCCCCTTTTCCTTCCTACTCATTGGAAGATAGATGTAATAGCTGGGGCTCCAGAAGCCACTTGGGAAGAGCAGCACAGAGACAGAGCCTGGCTTCCTGCTCCCATGGTTTATTTACCAACCCTGCTTTGACTACCTCCAGACTTCTTGAATATGAGAAAGAAACAATCTTCTTTCCTGTCTAAGCCGCTCTTATTTGGAAATTTTATATTTCTTGCAGCAGAAACTAATCCTAATATATACTCCCACATCCCTGCTAGGACTCCTCCCACCAAGGTAAAACTCACCATTCCCTAGAAGAATAAGCAAGCCCTACATCATTTGGTCCTTTCTTGTATTGTTCAATTTCTAAAATGGCTTTTCTCCTTGGTCCAAGTTCTGCTAGTTAATCAGCAAAAAGGGATGAGCCCTGGTCTCTGAGATTAGTGGCTTAGAGAAGGGGATAGTGCAAATACAAGGGTGGGATTTGACCCATGGGGAAGGAAAACAGTACTTCAGCTCTGGCTCCTCCTCTGAATGTCCAAAATTAAGCCCACCTCACCATAACAAGGGTTAATTTCCTTCCATTTATTTAGCATAAAAGACTCAGTCTTCCTACAAAGACATATTTGATCTTATTGCAGGCACACTACTATTGAGGTCCTTTTATGTTAACACTTGCTCTGGGTTACACTGCTAGAACTGTGCTACCATAACTGATGATGAAGGGCCTCTACCCAAATGCCCTTCCTATCTTTAGAACAGGGATTGGAGGCAAAAGAAGTTCCAGTTTACCTTGTACTACAAATTTGGAGCAATCTGGACAAACGTTAAGAGAAAGTGGGGAGTGGGGAAGGGGAAAGGAGAAGGAACAAGTAGAAGACGTAGCAGGGGAGTGCTATAACCCACTGTGGAGGACAAGTTCCAAGGTGGTCCTATGATCCCTGTTCCTGGAATTCATGGCCTTATTCTCTCCCCTTGAGTGGGACAGGACTGTGACTTGCTTCTAACCAATAGAAGACAGCAAAGGTGATGGGATGTACATGGTTATGTGTGCATTACCATATTACATACTGTGGCAGTTTGATAGTATTTATGAATTCCAAAAAAGATATTGATTATGCTTGTAAACTGGTCTGTTCCTCTGGGCCTGATACCCTTTGATTTGTATTAGATTCAGCTGAGATGTCTTTGATTAAATTATGTTACGACTGGGGCTTTGATTCAACCAAATCATTAGGGCTACTCAGTTTGAGTCCCCCCCCCTTGGTGGGCTATATAAACAGATGCTCAATCAAGAACACAGAAGTAGATACACAGAAGCAGATGCTTGAGAGAAGAGGAAAGGGAGCTCCATAGACACGGAAGAGGATCCTGTGTCCCAGGAATAGAGATGAGCCATTTGCTTGATAGTTTGCAGCTGAAGAGAACAGAGCCACTGAGCCCTATGCCAGCCTACAGCTGAGATCAGAAGAAGCTGGGCCCACGGAGCCTTAAGAGGAAAGAGGAAGGCTGAACCCTCACAGATGTCATCCTGCCAGCTTGCTCCAACACATGGCAACAGACTTTGGGTGAGAAAATACCTCTTATGGTACCTTGAGTTGGACTTTTTTGGGCCTTGTAACTGTAAACTTTTAAAAAACCAACAGATTTCTGGTACTTTGCATCAGCATCCCTTTGGCTGACTAAAACACATACCATCATAGCACCCTACCTATCTTGTGAAGAGACTCCCTCCTTCGGTGCCTTTGAAGACACAAGGTACCATGTTTGTCCCCCCTACACACACACACATAGATGGCTCCCTTGTCTGCTCATTGTTTTTCCTCATTGTTTTGTGCTCATTGCTTTTGCTCCTTGTCTGCTCATTTGTCTGTTTGCTTTTTCTTTAAGGAGGCACCAGGAACCGAACTCAGGATCTCCCATGTGGGAGGCGGGTGCTCAACTGCTCGAGCCACATCTCCTCCCTGCTTGTTTTTTTTCTCTCCTCATTGTCTGCTCATTGTTTGCTTGTTGTCTTGCTTGTTGTTTTTTCTTGTTGTCTGCTCATGGTTTTTTTGCTCATTACCTGCTCATTGTTTTTTCTCAATGTCTGCTCGCTGTTTGTCTTCTTAAGGAGGTGGGCGTTCAACTGCTTGAGCCACATCCACTCCCTGTACAATGTTTTGAACTGACTATAGAAAGGGTAATATGACAAGAAGCTGAGGGTGACCTTCTGCCAACAGCCAGCAACAAACTGAGGTCCTCAGTACTATAATTGCAAGCAGCTGAATACCTCCCACAACCGGAAGGAGTTTGGAAGCTGATTCTCCCTCAGTTGAGCCTTAGATGAAACCACAACCCCAACCAACACCTTGACTGCAGTCGTGCAGAGAACCCAGTTAAGTTGTGCCCATATTCTTAACCAACAAACTGTAAGATAATAAATGTGCATTGTTCAAAAGACTACATTTGTGATAATATTGTTACACAGCAATAGATAATTCATATATCCATAATAAGGAGTTTGCCCTCAAAAAGGAAAAGAAGAGGCAAATCTCTTGGATGAAGACATTTGAGAGCAAGATAACTATACTCTGGAAGACTACAGATGGATAAAACAGGTGAAGGCAATGCTTTGTCCCATACCATGCTGAATATTTTTACATGAGAGAAGGCTATGGCCTGGATGGCTAAAAAAAGAGGCTTGAAATTTAGTGGCCCAGGTGCAAAAGTAACAACAGAAAGAAAACCAACAATTGATTTAGCAAGAAAAAGAATTTATAAAGTGTTGTGGCAGAGAGAGGGAGCAGTTGATCTCATTTAGGGTAGAAGGATTTGGAGCAAAGTCACTAAAGCTGCATTTTACAAAGACCACCAGCAATGGTGTTTGGGTCATGGTGCAGGAGAAGTTGGAGGTTGTGGAGGTAGTGTTGGGAGGTTATGGAGAGTTCTTCCCTCGGAGTATGAGAATCAGCCACAGGCCTGGGAGTGAAGCCTTTCTGAGACAGGATGCCTCACAGACTGAGCCGTGAGAGGGACTCAGTCTAGTTCCATGGGCTCCAGGTCAGAAGGCCTGTGTTGAGTCTCAGATCTATCACACATTATCTGTGTCACATAGGGCAAATTAACTCATCTGTAATGGCCTTAGTTTCCACATCTGTAAAGTGGGCTGGTTATAGTACTGGCATCACAGGATTATTGTGTGGGTCAATGAAGTAATGCATAAGTGTCCAGCCTGGCACAAAATAAAAGCCTATTGAATGATAGCTTTAAAAAAAAAGATTGGATGAGGCATCTAAATTTGGTCAAGTTCAGCCTTTCCACTGTGCTGTGAGGGATCTGGAACAAATTGCGTCTCATCTTTGAACCAAAATTGCCCTTCAAGTTCTCATAATTGCTCCAACCCATTGGTTTTCTATCTTGGCTTCATACTGAAACCACCTGGGGAGGTTTAAAAAATACTGATGCTTGGTCCCCCGCCTCTGAGATTCTGATTTAATTGGTCTGGAGTGTGGCCTGGGCCTCAGAATTTTGAAAAAGTCCCCAAGGATTAATTGGTAAATCAACAAATTGAGCTCAGCCCAGAATGGACACAACAGAACAACGATGGCAAACAAATGGAAGCCATGACCTAGGAGGGTAGCTCTGCTTGAAAGCACCACCAGGTTAAAGGGATAATGTAATGCTAAGAGTAACAGTTTTGCCTAACTTTTGCACTTTTGGACCTCTGGCTAGATGGGCAAGAGAGTACAGGGATGCATTAAAGTCAGCCAGAGGCTAGTTTAGCCTAGGACGTGGGGAGCTGACCTGCCCTGCATAAAAATGTTATCAGGAATTGGGGACTAGAGCCCCAAAAGATAAAGTCTCTTGAGAGGATGTGGCCCATAAAGTATGAAAAATAAAATTTCTATGTGACTGGAACTTCATGTGGCTGCTGAATTTTAGGAAGGTGATGTCTGGTGTTCAGTTTTAAATTGATGCCTCTGCTGCTCTGTGTGTGATAAACCTCTATTAACACCAAGCTACCCATAAAATGTTACACACACAGCCTTTTGTGAGTGGTGTGTTGGGAGAAAAAAGGAATAGGAATGTTGTTGCACATGGAGAAAAAGGATAAGGAAGAAGGACGGTGGTTGCAGGAGAGAATGCAGAGAGCTGAGAGTTTGGGGGTGGGGCAGGAGGAGTGTCAATGGAAGCATAGGTTCCCCAGGAATCCTCAGATATATTGGGTGAACATGTGGCTTAAAGAACTTTAATTTGACTATTAAAGGATGGAAGTTCCTAGAGCCTGAGGGACCTGGGACACCCAGGATGCTGCCATGTGGACTATTCAAGATAAAATAAGAGATTGAGACAGAAGGAACAATGTATGATTTCCCAAGTGAAACATAGAGTCATAAAACAGAGACTCCTTAACATATATATATATATATAGATAGATAGATGATAGATAGATAGATGATAGATAGATAGATAGATAGATAGATAGATAGATAGATAGATAGATAGATAGTTAGTTAGATATGAAAAAAAGGAAAAAGCTGAGGTCAAGTATCTCCTCTGTCTGGGCAGGGGTTAGAAGATGCAGCTCCACTTCAGATGTTCTTCTGGTCCTGCATAAGTCCTAAAAGGGGTCCCCAACTCTGGCAATCACTGCAATTACGGGGCTTTTCAGAAAACTGATGTCTGGTCCTGTGGCCAGGAGAAAGGTTGTTATAATTGGTCTGGGTTGTTGCCTGGGCACAGGACTTTTAAAAACTCTTCAGGAGATTTCACATGCAGTCTAGGTTGGGAACCCCTGTCTGGAGGGCTTTGCGGAAAGCGTATGCCTGGGGACAAGAGGGGCCTGGCAATTCTATACAGAACAGGATTTGGTTAAAGCTCATTGCTTGTGTCTTTTTACATTTCTTAATTTTAAGCTTATTTGTTAGTGGCCACATTGTGTTAGGTGAGTGTTAGGAAGTTAATATTAGGAATGTTATGGTTGGATAAGTACCCTAAATAAACAACATGTCTTTCCTTACATAAAATCCTGGCAGAATCTTTCCCAGATTGAAAATGTGGGGACATTTGGTCTCTGTAACTAGAGCGTGCCTTAGGATCATTTGACATCTAGATGGGGTCAGAAAACAATGTAGTTATCTCCAAGACCTGGGGAGGCTCCAGCTCTCCTCAGATATCCTTCCCTAATATTGGGTAGAAATTCATAGCTTTAAGAACTGGAAAGAGCTTTAGAAATGCTCTTAGTTAAACCTCTGTTTCATAAAAAAATAAAAAATCAAGTCTCTGAGGAATGAAGTGCCAGGCCCAGGAAATCCAGCCATTTAGCAGCAGAGACAGGACTAGAGTGTAATCTTTGGAAAACTAGCCCATTATTTATTCCCTTAAACCTTCCAGTCCTTCAAAAGCAAGGGTTAACCTGACAAATTAGAAAGTAACCCTTAGAAGTAACCTGACAAATTCACACTCAAGTATACTTAATTAATATAAAATATTTTCTTTTTAGCAGGTTATGATAGCTGGGTGGGATGCATAAACTTAGGAACCTGAACATGGGAAGGGAGAGGAAAATGTCATGACTGTGGGAAAGGTCAAATAAAGAGCTAGATGGGAGATTTACAATTTAGGCTAGCATGGGCTCCAGAGTTAAATGAGAAGTGGACCCTTCCAAAACAGTGGAAGAGGGAAAAGAATGACTGTGTTGAGCATGTTTAAAAATCAATTTAATTTTAAATTAACATGTGCATTTTTTAACCCTATCCCAATCAAGATGATGGAGTGAGACACTTCAGGGCTCTGTTCCCCCACAGAAACTTTAAACAACCAACAAGAACTGACAGAAACATCTTTCTCAAAGCTCCAGAAAACAAATAAAGGATTTCAGTAACAGAATGAGTGACAAATCAAGAAAAAGGCAACTAAAAGCAGAAGGAACTCATGGTGCCCTGCTGGTCCCTCCTCCATCCCTTCACCAGCTTAGTGTTGGGTTGGCCCATGCTGTCAGTGCATATCTGAGGGAGCAGAGTAACCCTTTTGCACATCCTAGGAACATGTATGTGTGGCTCAATCTGTCTAGTGGTGACCTAAGGGACTCACTATTCCAGAACTTTCCCTGTGTGTAGAAGGTTCTCCCACAGAATTCTGTGGCAGGGCATACAAGTTATGCTGCCTGGGGCAAGGGGCTGCTGGCTATAGGACACACAGTGCAATTCCCCAGGGCCATGAGGAAACTGTTCCCTAGGAAAGCTGGGACACGCGTATCTGTGATTTCTAGGGCCACATATGCATGCCCAAGACAACAGACATGCACAGAAAGGATCAGGGGGACCCTTGTGCTTTGGTCAGGAGCTATTCTCCAAACTTATTGGATAGATAAACCCTGAGGAAGAGCACTCACACAGGTCAATCTGCAAAGACTGGGAAAGGTGTTTTATTTTTTTCTTTCTTTCTTTTTTTTTTCTGTTAGCTCCTGGCACTCAAGGAAAGCTCTGTCATAACACTGGCTAGATACAAGCTTAAGGAATAGATGCCTCAGAGTCTAAATGTATTGTTGTTAGAATACATTAAAATATCAACATGTCAAGGTTTCAACAAAGATTACAAAACATACAAAGAAACGGGAAGTAATGGCCTAGGCAAAGGAAATGATTAAAGCATTAAAGCATCAATGAGGAGACCAGACCTGAGACATACCAGACAAGACTTTAAAATAGTTGTCCTAAATATGCTCAAAGAGCCAAAGGAAAACATGGACAAAGAATTAAAGGAAATCAGGAAAATGATAGGTGAACACAAACAGAACATTAATAGAAAGATGGAAATTATGAAAAGGAACCAAGCAGAACTGAAGACCACAGTAACAGAAATTGTAAAAGCCCTAGGAGGGTCAACAGTAGATTGGAGATGGCAGAAGAAAGAATCAGGGAACTTGAATGTAACATAGGTGAAATCATTCATTCCAAGGAATAGAAAAAGGAAAGAATGAAGAAAAGTGATCAGAGCCTAAGGAACCTGTGGGATACCATAAGCATACCAATACACACATACATTGTGAAAGTTCCAGAAGGAGAAGAAAGAAAGAGCAGGGAATAGTCAGAGAAATAATTGGCTGAACATTCCCCCAATTTAATGAAAGACATGAATATACACATCCAACATGCTCAATAAACTCCAAATGGGATAAAACTAAATACACTAATACTGTGTCATGCTATAATCAAACTGTTGAATGCCAAAGATAAAAAGAGAATTTAGAAAGTCATAAGAGAGAAGCAATGTATCACTCTTTTAGTTTGCTAAGCTGCTGAAAGCAGATGTTGGCTTTTAATAATGGGAATTTACTAGCTGGCAAGCCTATAGTTTTGAGGCAAGAAAAATGTCCCAATCAGGGCATCATCAAGGTGATGCTTTCTTCCCAAAGACAAGCTGCTGGTGATCCCAGGCTCCTCTGTCACATGGCAAGACACATGGTGGTATCTGCTAGTCTCTCCCTTCTCTTCTGGGTTTGGTTGCTTTCAGCTTCTTCTTCTGTGGATTTTTTTTCTTCTTCTGAATTTCATTCTCTTATAAAGGACTCCAGTAAGAGGATTAAGACCCACCCTGAATGAGTTGGGTCATGTCTTAAGATCCTACTCACCAAAAGATCCTATTTACTATAGGTCCACACTCATAGGAATGGATGTCTTAGTTTGCCACAGGGTTGCTGATACAAAGAACCAGAAATGGGTTGGCGTTTATAATGGGAATTTTATTTAGGGTGAAAGCTTACAGTTCCTAGGCCATGAAATATACAGATATAGACATCAGCAGAGATGCTTTCTCATCAAAGTCAGCAACTGATGATCCTGGGGTCCAGCCATGTGACAAAACAAGATGGCCACCAATCTCTGCCGAGGTCCCTGCCTTCCCCTCCAGAATCTATAATCTCCCGAAGCTCAGCTGTGGGCAACCAGGCAGAGAGCTTGTCTCTTTCTGGGTCTCCTCTCTCAGTCTCTGCTGCTCCACGTTCTTTCTGAGTTCAATTGTGGGCTATCAGGCATATGGCTCATCTCTTCAGCCTTGAGCTGCTTCGTGGCCCCAGCCCCTTGGGGCTGGGCCTCTTTCCATGCCTCTATGCTCTGATGATTCCAGATTCTGGGACCCCTTTCAGCCTCTTGGGCTTCTCTGTTTTCCTGTAGTCTTCTCTCACATGACAGGATCAATATGGCAGCTTCCTTTCTCTCTGTCTCACTATCTCTGTGTCTCCATTTATATCAGATCCAGCAATAGGGCAAAGACCCAAGCTGGCTCATACCTCACTGACATAGTCCAATCAAAAGCCCTAAAGCAATCTTGTCAAGTAATCTAATCAAAGGCCCCTTAACTGAATTTAATGCAATCAAAGAGCCCCACACCCACAGGAATAGATTCGTTTAAGAACATAATCTTTTGGGATTCAGAAAAGAACTGTAACTTTAATAACATACTTTTCTGGGGGTACATAGAGCTTCAAACCACTACAGTGACACATAAAATAGCCTCAATAAGATTAAGTGCCAGTATCTCATCAGAAATCATGGAGGCAAGAAGGCAGTGGGAAGACAAATTTAAAGTGCTGAAGGCAAAAAAACTGCCAACCAAGAATTCTGTATCCAGCAAAACTTTCTTTCAAAAATGAGGAAGGAATTAATTCCCAGATAAACAAAAGCGAGCTACTTTGTCACTACTATACTGGTCCCACAAGAAATGCTAAAAGGAATTCTGCAGTTTGAAAGGAAAGGACACTATTACGAATATTCTCACTGTCCTGATTTTGTGATAATCAGGGTAGGCTAAGCATTCGCTATATTAGAAACCATGCATGTGTCCCCAGACCTAGTTTTTCTCCCTAGGTCTGGGTTTTAGAATGCTGGTGATAAACTAAGCCTGATTTATTATATGACCAGCCTGTATGGGAAAAGACTATAACTTTGGGTATCTTTGGTCAACCTTAAGAGATATAGCAGGGGGATAGATGTTGCTCGGGTGGTTGGGTGTCTGTATCCCATATGGAGGGACCTGGGTTCGACCCCTGGGACCTCCTGGTAAAAATTTAAAAAAGAAAAATATAGAAGATGCGTGGGCCACCAGGCCCCATGTGCAGGTGTGCTTCCAGGCTCTGTGAGTGGGTGAGCCACCAGGCCCCGTGCGTGGGTGCACCGCCAGGCCCCACAAGCCATGCAGCAAGATGATGATGTAACAGGAGGGTGACACAAGGGAGAGCCAAGACCAGGAACTAAGGTGGTGCAGGCAGTAGTAGGACGCCTCTCTACCACATCAGAGGTTCTGAGGATCGAATCTCAGTGAAGATGGGAGTAGAAGGATGAGAAGAGAGAGTAGGAAATGGACACAGAGAGTTGCCCAGTGAATGGACACAGAAACAGCAAAAACGTCTGTGTGTGGTAAAAATGGATAAAAATAAATAAATAAATAAATAAACAAATAAATAAATAAATAAATCCTTAAAAAATGTATAGGGGAGGAAGATTCGGACTATACTTAGTAGTAATACTTTGCCAATGCTCTTTCATGATTTGTTAACAAATGTTTCACAACAATGCAGGATGTTTGTGTGTGGGGGTGATGTGTGGGAGCCCTGTATGATGTTATGCATGTTTGTTTTGTAAGTTCACAATGTTTACTGAACACTTATAGTTTATGTATGTTCATGTATGAATGATATACTTCAATAAATTGTTTTAAAAAAGATGCTAATACAGAGCTTTATTCTTTAAATGGCTGATTAGTATACTATTGAATGGATGTGCAAGACATTTTTTTTTCAAACCTGCCCCGCCCCCAAAAAAGGAATAGACACTAAACAATTGACTAAAGCCACATGAAGAAATAAAGATCTCCAGTAAAGATAATGACATGGGCAAATATAAATACTAGTACTAATTTAATTTTGATTTGTAACTCCACTTTTTTCTTCCTACAGTATCTAAAAGGCAAATGCATGAAATGTAATGATAAATCAATGGTTTTTGATTCAATGTATAGACATGTAGTTTATCACTAGAACTACAAAAGGTGGGGGGAATGGAGGAGTATGGGAACATAGTTTATGTAAGCTATGGAAGTTGTTAAATTGGTATCAAAGAAAATGAGATTGTTATAGATTTAAGCTGTTAACTTTAAGCCCCCATGGAAACCACAAAGAAAATATCAGAGAATATGCACACTCATGGATATAGAAAGTAGAGTACAGATTACAGATGGAGGGGGGGCAGGGGCAATGGGGAGTCAATGCAAAATGAGTTCTGTTTTGGTTGAAGGGAAAGTTACAGCTACGAATGGTGGTGAAGATAATGCAACACTGGGAGTGTGATTCATCCCATTGAATGGTATGCTTGAGAGAGGTTGGGATGGGAAGATTTGTATTGTATATCTGCTTCCAAAACTGAAAAAAGAAAGAAAGAAACTTAGAGAAAATGACAATTAAATGCAAGACATGGTCCTGGATTGGATCTAAGAATGGAGGAGAAAAGGCTCAAAGGGATATTATTGGAAAAAAAGAAAAAATTGGAATAGAGAATGTAAGCTTTATATCAATGTTAAACTTCTTGAACTTTGTAACTGCACTTAAGGTACCTAAGTAAATATCCTTATTCATAGGAAATCTACATGGAAGTATTATGTGTTCAAGGAATATGATGTGTACAACTGCTCTCAAATGTTCAGAAAATAGACACATACATAGATGATAGATAGATAGATAGATAGATAGATAGATAGATAGATAGATAGAT